>NNCF01127626.1:998531-1159602 GCA_002313205.1 Laupala kohalensis
GAGACCACCTCAGAGGTCTTTGGGTTTCACAAGTTGAATGAGAATGATAGACGGACCCGAGAAGCGAACGGGATGGCGCAGTCGGTAAGCGCATGAGCGCGTAGAGCTCAAGGTCCCGGGTTCGAATCCCGGTCCCGTCTACCATTTTCATTCGACGTAACATGATTAATCTGTTACCTGGCGGTGAGGTTCACCGCAATCTAAGAGATTTCTATCTTTGTTTTAAAGTAAAAAAATGCATTGACAACAAGTAAATCCTACCGTAAATACGAAATGTGAATTAAATTGGTTCATCCATTTACTCAGAATCGCTGCATATGGACGGACGGACGGACGGACGTTATGCCAAAAACCATTTTTTCAGAATCAGGGATCGCCAAAACGGATATTTCCGTCGAAATCTCGCTTTCGAATTTTTTCACGATTACAATATTTTCTATATACTACGTATATCAGAAATAAAAGAAATAATTTGATAACGAAAGAGAAAGATAAGAAAGATCACATGAATACTAACAATGCAGTATACACAATGAAATGCAAAGATCATTATGCTAGCTACATAGGTCAAACAAAGAGAAGGTTAAAAACTTGAATCCAGGAGAGCAAAGAAAATTTAAAATCAGTCGAACAAAGTATAGTTATCTCACATTGTATTAATAACGATCATTTGATGGATTGGGAACATGTATTAATTTTGGGTAAACAAGTTAATTCCCAATAAAACGACCTCATGTTTAAAGATAGACATATATTAAGTAAACATGCAGACGGAAAATATGACGAAGTCTGTGAAGAAGTTAATTATTACAAAACTGTGAAATCTGTGAAGAAGTTAATTATTACAAACCTTGTATATCAGAAATCATATTTATAAATAACAAACATTGGAGTTTGAATTTACGCACAGACTCTGAAAAGGTATCTGGTTTATACAATACTATATCATTACATGTTTGTGTAGTTCTAGTTTTTTTGTAAACAATTTTTTTGTTTATATTTATTTTTAATATCATGTTATATTGTTCTGATGCGGTTTTGGTTATAATTTGTTATTATTTGATCACCTGACTCCAACTTAAAACGAAGTCGAAACGTTGTGAGCTCTTTTCACATAATATATATTATTCTTCTACCATAGGTCGTAAGTCTTTCATAATTTATTTAAATAGATTATCTATTGTACGCTAATTGTAGTAAAATTAAATAGATCATTGTTTGTGATTATATTTATGCCACACGATCATCACTTCAATCTAACTACTTGTTTAATAACTTAATAAGCACATAATATAAGACATAAAGTGATTATTGTTAACTAATTTAAGGTGATACTTTAAATTAACCAATTACGAGTACGTCATTCCGAATTTTCAGTCGAAGTAACATCTGGACTCGCAAGCAAGAGATAACACTATCCCGGCTTTGAAATACATCAAGCAATTCATGGAAATTCATAGAGGAATCTCAAATACAAGTTTTTCTTTTTTCAATATATGTGCAATTGATGATTTTCGTTACAAAAGTTTCATTAATTCGTATAGTAGAGGAAAATGTAAATAACGCTGAAACCGAAATTAATTAATTTTATGTTAAATAAAATTATATAAACTTGAAAATGTTCCAAGTTTTCATCCTTTTCCTTCCTCTTATGTATTCTGGCATTTGAATATTAGTCTATCAACATCCTTTGTCTTCATGTCACTGCATTTACTCATATTCCCAAAAGTGAGAAAGGAAATCAAAGTTCCTATAAATTTAGTCCCAGAAAATATAATAAATGTAAGTATGGAATTGCATGACATGACACTCGCCTTAATCAATATGCACGATGTCGAATCAAAATTTGGGACATGCAACCAACATAGTGCTGTTGTGAAGGGAAACTCCAAGTTGTTTGGAAGCACTTGTCATTCTTACAATTTAATGAAATACCTCCAAAGTCGCCAATCATCAGAGATTAATTTCCTGCAGAATAACTTCTTCTGGACTATCTATCATCTATGTTTTCGAACATCTGCTCTTATTGTGTGCTGCGTTTGCCGGAAATTCCTAGACTCTTGTTCCCCACTTCTAGTTCCCTTCTTCGTCATTAAACTTCATCCACTCCACCGTCTTCCTCATTTATCGCTTTCTTCAATAAAAGTCGTTACCTTGACTTAGAAATTGTGGGAGGATGGACGGCGGTAACAATCGTTCTTCGGTTCAGAAAATTAATTAGTTTGGAAAACATAGAAACAGATGTAGTGCAGCCATATCGTACCACACGGCCAGGTGTGGACATGGGAGACCATTAGCGTGTCACGAATGCACATGGAACAGTGTCTTATGAATTCCGAAAATATGTGGATTTCAAAGGACAGATGGTTCTCATGTGCCCTTTGACTGCAGATTATTTGATGGTTAACCTGCAGAGCTCTGTCCTTCATTTAGTTAGTAAGTTTCCGTGTGTAGAACACAAAATATAGTTTTTGAAAGAGAGAGTACATTCGATAAATGATGGTGGTAATAGTTTTACAATATTTAACACAATCATTCACGTAAAAGAATGTATATTTTTCAATTGCACTGCGCATTATTAAATCTTACAAATTTATGTAATTTTGTACTTTCATATTTCAATGTACTTAAAACTTTTAAGAACATAACCGATGAGAAATTACTTTATTATTGTCACAAAGCATTTTCAACTATCGCACCGTTACCGCTCATGTATCAAAAATACAAATTTTATATGAGCATTTCTCCTTGTTCTTAGCGGCGTAGTGTAAAAAAAACTCCTTAACCCGTTATTCTCTTAACACATTAAAAGACTAGGTTAAAATACTTTCGAGTGAAACAGACGAAGTGAAACAATAATGGAGAAAACAATATTATTATACATCTCTTCTTGGATTCTTTATTGTTCGGCACAATTAACAACCAGCGTAGAGAGAAAACAATCAATAGCAAATATCTTCATTGATAATTTGTAAAGATATAAAAATGTAAAAGGATAAATTAATGTATTTTTATAATATCTTTAGTATTCATAGAATAAGTACTCATTCGTACTTGACGTGATTATACAAATTAGTATTCAAATAAATATTTCAGTTTATGGACCAGGAAATATCCTGGAATATATTATTTTTCAAAATCAATTAATAAAAATAATTGCACACTCTTTTGCTTGAATGAGCTTTTTATGTCAAATTTTTTATTGAAAAAAATTTCCAGAGTCTAAAGGATAAAAGCCGACTGCACGGAAAAATACAGAAAAGCACAAAGGATCTAGCGGGAGTATTCAGAATCCTTTGAGCACATTTGAAGGAAAATTTCGAAAGACTTGTTTCGTTTGATAAATTACATATCAATGGAAATGTCGAACCGCCAAACTCCTTTTGCTTGTTAACTTGACTTTCTCTGAGTCACATAAATAAAATTCGGACAAATCATTCATTGCGGGAGACAAGCAGCCCGCCTCAAACATTTTGCAGCCGTTGGAGAGATTTCTGACAGCATTGTCAATAACAAATCTTCAAATTGATGTCTTGGCAAGAGGAAAGCTGCAGTACACAACATTTTTTTATGAATTTCTCAGGACCTTACCATCAGTGGTGGGTTTAAGGGCGCTATATCATTTTTGTTTGTATTATATTTTTAAAAAGGAAAGTGAAATACTTTTATTTGGAGTTTTATTAAATACATTTATTAAAATTTGATCTTCCCACAAAATATGATCAAATGATCCCTATTAGAAAGAGTCATAATGTTTTCCTCTATAACAAATTATCTCTAGTTATATTGTCATCTTTGTATTATTTTGTATATAGTGCATGGTACTCCGTGACATCACTTTCATGGATCTAGCGAACAGTGGTGGAAATAATATTTTCTTCACTCGAACAATAGTAAGAAAATGTTAAATTGAAGCACGGCAAATTGTATCAAAATTTCATCTATAATTATAAGCAGAGGTAAAACCATCTAGAAACCTCAAAATCATATTTTGATTCATTTAAATATTATCCGCATATGCTTTTAAGCAATAACGTTCTAATTAATGAAAAAAAAAACACTAAACAGAGATAATAATGCGAGAAGGTAAAAAAAATGTCAAATACAGGCTCCTCCAGGATAAAACACGTGTGACGGTTGCAAAGACTGTGAGATCTTTCTGCAAAATTTCTTTTGAGGCGGTGAAGTTATCACTGTAATGGTAAGCAGGGCTGTCTGATAGGTAGTAGTCACTTCTGAAGAAGGCTGCAACATAGCAGCCGAAACGTCAAGTTACTACGACCAGACGAGGCACCAACCGGAAAGTCCAGCAACACATGACTCGGACCACGGAAACCTTCGAGAATATTTACTGTAAGTTAACATGGGTTTTATCTCAAGATAGTCAAGATAATGATATACATGCAAGGCAACTGCAAATCTTCTTCTACCGATTTATTGTATGAGTATTTACCAGGATTGGTGAACCTACGGATAAAGAAGTATTTACAATATATACAAAAAGCATGTGCCTAATATTGAGAAACCTACGGACAAGATTTAGGAAGTATGTTATGGAATGTATTCTAGCAAACAAGTTTCCTTTTCTCAATGCAATAGCCACCATACTGGAAATGAAGTTCAAACTGTAATTTCAAAGCAGGAATAGCTGTCTCTCATAAAATTCAAATCTCATAAAAGTTACGTCAGACTGCAAAATAATATTTTTGATGCGGAGTCGTATAGAACCTATCACTTTTTAATTGTTCACCAGGATTACGTTTAATTAGTACTGTTATTATATTATGTTATGTATACTATAGTTTTTTACATATTTTCGAAAAGCAAGCATTGGTTTTCAGTAAAACAAGATTGCCTGATTTCGTTGCGTAGTACAAATTATGATAATAAATACAAACGCCGTAAATCATATGTTCTAACACTTGATCGGTCTTCTTGTGTCAACTTGTGTCATCCTGTGACGGGGCTCAGTACTGCTATGCACTTGTCAGGTTTTAGGAATTTTTTTTAATGAACATTAGGTAGAGTAGTCCTTTGTTTATAAGAAATAAATTTAGTATGATTCGAATATGTCTATATTAGCGATATTGCAAGTCAAGTCGAATGTATCTTTATATCCCACAGACAGGAAAGTAAAAAGGACTGGCCAAGGGGCAAAAGGACGAAGATAATTAAATAGTATTTTCTATTTAACTGAAGCTCAAACACAATACTTCGTTTACTACAAAAATCTTTATTTTCAGATCATTGATCGCAAGATCGCGATATATCTATTAGTTATATTTGTAACGTAGCTGAAAAAAAGACAAGGTTTTTATCAATAAATTAAGTTAAATATCCATGAATATATAAATATTATATATGTCCGAAAGATGGAAATCAATTACTCTTAATTGTAACTAAGATTAAAACGAAAACACAGCTTTCATTTTCAGTTATTTGACCACAAACCCGTTTGCACTCTTTAATTATATTTGTAGCTTAACGTAGAAATAAGGTACATCGTTCTACACTTCTAATAAAAATCTATGGTCTCATATTTAAAAAAAAATTAATTTCATTAAAAACTTAATCAAAATAAAAGTTTTAAAGGTGAAAACAAAATAATTAATCTTAATTATGGCTAAACCATAGCACAGCGTCACAGCGTATGATGTAATAAGATCCACTGCGGGTTACAAACCACAGTCCTTTTTACCCTGTCGTCCTTGGTCCTATTAACTCCAATGATACGTTACTTTATGTTTGATGTTATTCAGGAAGAATAATACTATTATATAAGAAAAGAAAGCGCTACCTGAAACTTGATATCAATAACCATGTACAATGACAAGTTAAGCTATCTAATTCTAACGTCTCAAGACTGCCCCATCTTCTGTGAAGCAAGGAAACGTCCCGTAAAGAAAAATGTCGACTTCTGCCTCACAATGCGTTAATAACATTGAAGGCCGTGAGTTGTGCTGTCTTGCCTGCATGGAATACAGCAAGAGTTGCGAGCCGCTTCAAGCAGTCCGTGTAATACGCAGAAATATTAATACTATTTTATTTTGCATTTGCCTATAACATGAAAATGTAGTGTGAAAAATCTGGTAACACTTTTGTCAATTTTATTATATTTGTTGAGAGTTTAGAATGTCTCCAAAATCCACCATAATGGGAAAAAATGAATGAAAATAGTTTTATCGAATCTATCTCTAAGCGAAATGGTGTTTTTTAACAAGCTGAATATGAAAACAGAAGAGGAAATATGTTTGGAAAGCTTTTGAGGGCAGACACATTTTAGTATATAAACAAATAACGGAGTAGATCTTACTATGGTTATCTTAAATAACGAACTAGCACTACTTACCATATTTTACGGACAATAAGACGTACTTTTTTCTTGAAAAAATTGCCTCCAAAATTCAGGTGCGTCTTATACTGGAAATTAATATAAAAATGTCCAGTGTTTGATTTAAAATTCCCGCCGGTCTTAAAAATGGCCATATATTCGATGCCGGGGAAACCTATCTCTATCAGGCAACATTGGATTCAACTGGCAGCAGCAGTGCACCGATGCGACGAACATGAGTTGCGGGGATTCACAAGCTTGCTAACACTGTGTCCCTCCCGCCCCGCCATCACAAACCAAGAACATTGTCTAGCCTATGATGCGTCATTGCAGTCTACGGTGCCAGTGAACTTGAATTGAAAGTGTTACCATCGGTCAGTTCGGTTTTATAAACTAAGAATATTTTTAGACTGGCTTTGCAATCTAATGATAAAAATGGTAAAAATGTTATATTTTTTTTAATTGCTTAAAAATTAAGGTGCGTCTTATAGTCCGTAAAATACGGTAATCGTATTTCTCTTATTGTTCAATAAGGAATTTACTTAAATTATCGCTATTTTAATGAAAAAATTATAATACTCAATTTCTGTATAATTTAAATGAAATTAGTATGGTATTTGCAGGACTTATTCCCAGATGTTAAAGAATAAAGCAACTTGAAACTATTGCTGACCTCAATTGGTTTACAAGCGTCTAACTGTTGAATATGCTTGATTTTTTGTGACCATTTATACCTGTACATAAACCGAACAATGATAGTAATAGTATAAGAACTAATGTAAAACCTACATAAAATGCATTCTTACTGTGTCTAACAAAAATCAGAAATCTTATTGTCTACCAATTTTGCCTCATTCTACAGACTGTTAAATAAAACAACATTAATGAAAACAATGATAAAATGATATAATATAGGTATTTTACATTGTTTTACATACAGTTATAAAAAATTTCACATTCTGCACATTTGTCTTCTAGAATTTTTTTACTATTAGGTATTTTTAATGCGATTTAACAAAAGTAGACGCGATAGTATGACTCGTGGTAACTATTTTTAATTTTTTGCATTTCAACATCTGACTTAAAAAAGGCGCAATATGAGGTTGGTTCTTGTTTTTTCGCATTCACGTAGATAAGACAAACATTAAATATTATTTTCAACGACAATGAAGTTATATACTGAAATTACTACCAGCTCCCTAACTATAACTGAAGTAAATAAATCTTAAACTTCATATAATATGAAAATAAATTTAAGGGGGAATATACATGCTAGATATATGACAATTACAGTGATGGTAGAACCGCTTCCTCTTTCTGAAAATTATTTTAAAACTTTCTTTTTCTGAGTAATTCGGATTGTAAACTCACAATTATAGTTTTAATCATAGAGTATATGGTGGTAAATTGTCTCATTTAGAACAGAACATATTGCTGATATAAATTTCTAAAGACAGACTCAGAAACAAAGAATTTTTAATAGAATGTTTCCAATGAATACTGTTTTGATATCGTCTTAAATCGTATTAACTTAATAAATAAAATTACAGCGAATAAAAATAGAATTAATGAAGAAGAAAAGAGAAAACAATATTTAAGATATTGAAAAAAATATATATAAAAGAAGACGTATTCATAATACAATTATGTATTTTGACATCAAAAAATAAACATTTGTTTTTTTGAAAGGTGCTTCGAATATCGCCTCTTCTCCATGTTTCAGGTTCTGCTCCTTTGAAAATGCTTCAAAGATACGCAGACCGCGATTATCTAACACGACTCATGTTACCAACGTCGGGAACAGCGGCAGATAGGAACGCCTAGGATTGGACAATGATAATGATGATAATAATAATAATAATAATAATAATAATAAATTTATTGTAAAAAAACAGTACAAACTGCGTATGACCACGTGGAGGAAAAAAAACTAATTTACTCTCCGGAAGCAAGCAAGGGACCATCCCATCAATTCCGATCAAGGGTCCTAAGGCAGAGGCGGATTCAAAAATTTCAGCAAAAATTCTTAGATAAAATGAAAAGTTAGCTGCGAGTTAGAAACAATGAAACAATGATTCAAGAGAAAAGAAAGAGACCCCGGAATGACAATGATGCAAACAGGAATGTTATTAGAGTTTGAAAAGAGTATGCCAGAATTGTATTAAAATGTGTATTATTATTATATAAATTGTATTAAAATGTATATAAAAGATATTATGAAATTGAATATCTTCAAATCCGCGGTTAAAAACTACCTCCTGCACCAGTGCTTCTACACTGTAAAAGAATTTATTGATTTTAACAAAAGTTAAATTCGTCTTGTGCTTTATCACGCCATTGCTGTAGTACTTTTTAAACAACTTATAACAATTTCAAAAACTATTTTCTTGCATGATTGTGTTGTCTTATGGCTCATATTAATTTAGTTTTATGTGTACTCAACATTGGCACGTTTGTGTACATAAATTCTGTAGCCCCATCCTGGCCCGGGTTTTTCTCCGGTTTTCCTTCGGGTAGAGGCGGATTTATCATACAGGTTCTCTAGGCTTTGTCTAGGGGCGGGTCTATTGTAACAATAAATCGTGAATTTAGTGTTATTTCAATTTTTAAGCACTATACTCAGAATAATCTATAGTTCGATAATAACTTACATGTAATTTTTTGCTTAAAATTACAAACATATTGACATTCTATTAGTATTATAACTCGCAGCTAACTTTTTATCTTATCTAGGAATTTTTGCTGAATTTTTTGAATCCGCCTCTGCCTTAGGGCCCTTGATCGGAATTGATGGGATGGTCCCTTGCTTGCTTCCGGAGAGTAAATTAGTTTTTTTTCCCTCCACGTGGTCATACGCAGTTTGTACTGTTTTTTGACAATAAATTTATTTATTTATTTTATTGTTGTTGAGAATAAATCAATTAAATTGAATTACTCCTGTATTTCTGCCAATTTTGTTGGACGTTGGAGAATAGATGTTTACACTCTTGACGACTGCAATAGATGTCAAAATACTTGAATATCCAAAAATATATAAGGTCATTGAACTAGCTGAGCTGTTATTTTGTAGGAGCTTATTGTAGTTTATTGTTGGAGACCTGTCATGTTCCTAAACTATTGAAGTGGAACAATATATTTCAACGTCTTCGAATTTCCTTAATGAGAGTTTTAGTTCCTAATCCGAAATCGGATCCCCTCCTGTAAAAATACTGGTCGTTTTTCGGGACGTAAGTTTTGTTTCCGTTGACTTCCCTACAATTTGACTCGAGTTTTAAAATATGGTGTAGGATGATTTACAGTTGATCGCTTCATCTACTCAACAAAAATATACTCGTATATGTAACTTGAGTATACTCCCGTGATACAGAAAACCACAAAAATTGTCAAATTCGTTGATGCTGAATCCTATATTCATGTGCAAAGATTAATCAAATGATGTACTCAATGTGCAAAGTCATAGTGGTTGCGATTTAGAACTACATCGGCCAAAATATGAGTGATAATTTTTAAAATTATATAAGACTTTGAAATGATATGAATCGGGAAAATGTTTTGAATGTTGATTTTTACAGATCGAAATTGACTGGAGAGGACGGTAATTGGAATGAGAATCCGGGATATGTCAGTGACTTGAAGAAATTAAATTATTATTTTAAGAATAGACTAATATCCCAGGTCATTTGAAAGAAAAAAACCTGGAAATCAAACAATGAATTAAGTAGCGATTTTATTGCAAAAATCGTTGATAAAAAAGACCTCTATTATTTTTTATATTACAATATACATACAAAACCTCTATTACCGATTGACCGACTCTGTGTGACATAGAATCTTAAAAATCACTCACAAATTCGATACTGTTTCGGCGTTCATCCTTCCTCTGCCACGTAGAAAAAAACATCTTTTAATTTACAGAGGACAATGGTGTCAGTGTGTGTGATGAAATATTTTTTATGTAGTAAAATCACATTAATTAATAACTATGGCTTCAAAAAGATAACTATGTTAACGAGTAAACGTAGATGACAAAGTTTTATACACACATAACTAATTTTGTTTTAATTAAGTGTTTCTTCTGGTATACCAAAACGTTTCTGAAATATAATAAGATAAATTCTCATAAAAACTCTGGTAAATCGGGAATTAATGGAGATATTAGTTTCAAATGTACCATTACAATACACGTGTTTTACTGTAATTGAATTTCGAAGATAGTTTTGCTTCTCATTCATCCTCTCGGGAAACCATTTTGCTGATATTTCACTAGAATATTAACTAATTTTTCTATTTCACAAAATTCTTTTTCAAGTATAAAGCATCTGTTTTCGTAAATGTTGAGAAAATATAAATAAAAGCGACGACATATCTCTCAAATATTTGGTGTGCAGAGCATTTTGTTATCAAAATATCAAGTATGGTACTCAAACTTCTTTATGCAGTGGGAGAGAGGTGGAGTGAAACATTTTTCCATCTCTATTTTTAATTTTCTGGTCGTAATAATATGGTTGATTTGTAAATGAAGTATTAGTATAGATACTAGTTTGTAGATCTACTTTATTTGTTTAACTTTCTATATTTATAATATGCTAATTTTTTTTAACCAAAAAATATTTAACTAAATTCTTTAGCCAAAAAATGCATATGAGATGACTTTCGATGTATGTACCTACATAAAAATATTGTTCGTCCAGTACCTTGTTCTCAATTACCTGTTAGTTCATTTCTGAATCACGTGTATAGCGTTATTTTGAATTACACTAATGATTCTATGATCTCAGTCGTTCTGAAGATACATAAAAAAGTATAAAAACCAGAAATACTTTTTTCATAGACCTGTTGTGTTCTTCAGAAGACTCTAATGTTGAAAGAATCTATCTAAAAGCTAAAAATGTTTTTATGGATACATTGGACTGTTTTCATGAATTTTTCTAATTCAGCAAAATGTTCCCCAAAGTAGTTTTAGATAATAACTTAATGAAGTAACATATTTAGCAATATCATTTACGAAGAAATAGAGAGTTGAATAGAAAAATGCAAAATCATTTTGAAAGTTCCAGGTGAATTATTGTTGTGGGATAATATCTTGCACTTCATCGCTGCAATGTGACACTGAAGCCACTGAAAGCCCCATTCGCGCGACGCCGTACAAGTACCCCAATATAACACACGCTAATGTGCACGCAGCACGCTCCAGCTCTTGGCTCGACGCAAGAAGTGTGTTATTAACTTAATATTTTATCGCAGCTCAGCCGCTGCAGCATCAAGAGTTAATTATTATGCCAAAAATTGTAGTGATTATTACATGCGTACTCAGGGGGTCTCATCCACGGACGTGTTCCAAGTTCTCTCTCTCCCTTTTCACTTCTGTCCTAGGGTTTTTTCTCTTCTGGCTCTCTTAATTCAATCCTCTCGCATCTCCACAAATGAGAAGAAAAATATTAAATAAAATGGTTTTGCCTTTGGAGGAGTGACCCGTACAACTGACAAGCAACTCCATTTAAGTATGTCTCGAATTATGGTAAAAATGTTTGTCACGAAATTATTGTTACTCTTACATATCCTTCAATAGATTATTTTCGAGGTGTTTAAGATTTATATATTTTTGGTTTAATTTCATTATTTCGCTACAAAAAAATGCTTAGTCTGGAAGTCGGTTCGTGCGAATAAACGTCGGCGGACCACTTGCAAGCTCGCGCAATTTAACTACAGCTCGAGCGGTCTGTTAACCGATTTTAATATTAATTAGGCAGCAGACGCGGGGAGCGGACATGTACCAGAACATGGCTGCCGCTCTCGGCGTCGCGTCGAGGCGGGAAGCGAGCGATGGGGCGAAGGATGAGGCGGGGATCGACAACAACAACAGCAGCAGCAGAAAGCGACAACAGTTGAGGGGTGGGAGGAAGCGCAGTTGTTACTCCGAAGCGAGCGACCTCTGCTCTTCGACACGCCACGAGGGCGAGCCGTGCATCTTGAGTTCGTTTCACGTTGATGGGAATTTGCTTCGTATGCGCCCTTCCACTGCGGTAAAAGAGACATTTTTTCCATCAGACCAAATTTTGTGAGATTGTCATATGTATGAAGAAAAAAAGCAGGGTTTATAAAAGAATATAGAGCAAGATATTTTAAAGATGGATAGAAATTAATTGGATGTAAACAAAATTTTCAGTTGTTCTCGATTAGAATTAGAGCTCGGATGTTTAAGGAATTCTTTAACAAGAGGACACAATGTAATGTACAGAAGATACAAATAATATTGCATATGAAACAAATGTAATGTACAGGAGATAGGACAATGGGAATACAAATCCATAAATACAAATCCAAATAAAAGGAAGAAAGGTTACGGACAATATATGAAGAGAGAAAAAGGTAAAAGAGAACCTCGTAATGACTGATTGTCCCGGACCAATCTCATAATGCCCAAGTGCAGCATTCCTTCATTAATTTCGTAAGGGGATATTTAGGGAAAAATAAATAGAAAAACTAGTCTTCTTGTGTTTACTTCCTGCGATTCATGGCAGTATTAATTAATGGCAGAAATGGAACGATTACACTAACTATACCTAGTTAAATTATTATTAAAAATTGAGCTCATCGCGAAGGGCACTAGTTCTGACCATTGAATGATCCTTGTTCACTCAAATTCAACTTTCTAGCTTTGAATGAAACTTCACTAATTAATCATTTTTATGAAACTGTAGGATGTGTCAGTGATTTGTCTCGCTGTAATCAACTATGGAAATATCTTCACCCTGGACCGTATACAGGTGGAAGGATTCTTTTCGCTGCTGCTATTACGACTTTCAAGCGGGTACCTAACGTTCCCCGTCATCGCAATACTTCTGCGTTCTATGACCTAAATGTTGGCGCAGCAAATAAACGTAACTGAAGAAAATAGTAGTTAGCACCTAGTCTAATGTACTATACAGACAAATGGCTCTCTTGATCCACAGATTCATCTCGGCTGCGTCCTTGATATAATCCATTCATATTACAAAAAAAAAAAATTAAATTATACGTATACCTTGACTACGTTTCACATAGTGCCATAATTATACGTGTGTGGGGGTAGAGTTTGTGTGGAAGGATTTATTCTGGTTATATCTTATGGAGGAGTCAAATTCCTTTTAGTTTAGAAAATTAGTCTCAATAGTGAGCTAAATATATGGTATCTTAAATGAAAAGTATATTGTAACTGGGAGTTTCCTGACATTAGTGTTGGTGGAGAACATTTGCATCATAGATGTGTGTTATTGATACACTTTAAATGAAGTATAAAATTAGTATAGGAATTGCCGAAACATTGTCATGCAGTTATATTAGGCATGTGTCTTGCAGAAGGGTGTTTTACTTGACTTCAAGAAAAGAACAGGACTGTGGACTACAATCTAAAAATAAGAAGAAGATGTAATAATAATAATAATAATAATTATAATTATAATTATAATTATAATTATAATAATTATAATAATGGAGATATTAAAAATGTATGTTATCGTAGTGATATCTAAATCACTTCTATAAATCCTAAGGAAGCTTCGACACTATTAATTTCATAATGTCACTGATATTATTTGAATTCGTCCCGTCCTCTTCCTTCTAATTATTACCCAATTATTATCCAACATTTTTTAACAGTATTAATGATAAAAAGTTAATTATTAATTCACTATTTTATAAATTATTTTATCGGAATAAGTATTTCTACAGGAACTATTTTAGAAAGGACCCCATTCTTTGAGGAATCTTTTATCTTTTGACGTTGTTAACATTGTTCAAATATTGTTATCTCTTAAGATGCTAAAAATATGAATTTGTTGAGATGTTGATGTTCTTTGAATTAATTGTTTATTCATCCCAGTTTAATTTCGACCGATATTCAGGTGTAACCAAAATGCAAATATTTTGAAATATCCTAGATGTATATTTATTGTATTTATTTTTTAGGGATAGTGTGAGGAAAACCCACCGGGTGCTCTCGCGGCGGGCGAGTGGGCGTGTGGCTGTGTGTGGCTGGCTGCTGCAGCAGCATCGCAGGCGCTTCCCGTCGCTGACTGCCGCCGCTGGTCCTCAGGGAGCGCACGCGGCCCTGCTGCGCACTAGCGACGAAAGCGCGAACTACCTCGAGGGAAGCTTGCTGCTACTGCAGCTGCCGCCGGCGATTGAGGCGGAGTCCGTCGGAAAGGGAAGGAGACGAATGAGGAGAAGGAAAGGAGAGGGAGAGTGAGGAAACTGACCGACTGACCCTGGAAGAGAAGTGCAGAAATGTGGGCAGGTGCCTTGAGTGCGTAATTCGTCGTTTATGGAAATCGCGGCGACCCTTTCTCACGGCGGCTCGGCGGCGCCACTCCGTACGAGCACCCGTTGTTGAAGGAGGTGCGTTCAACACATGGCCACGTAAAGAAAGGGTGGGGGTACACTTCCAGGGAAGCATTTGTTTATTATTTACTGGATTTAAGTTCCTCCATTGATAGCTCAGCCTTGGGACCACTGTCTCGTTGTCATCTAAGGTAGAAATTTGATGTAAAATTTGATTATAATAGTTTCATTTTGAGTGGGAGAAAATACTTTCGAACAAAGAACAAGATTTCAAGGAATTTCTTTTATATTATGTTTGGATGTTTAATGAGTTTGAGAATATTTTATTAGTGCACAGAAAACAGAAGTTAGAATACATTTAAAATTAGGATATCTCAAACAATTCCAAAAGAAAAAAAAAGAATTATATTCATACAACACTTATTTTTAGATCAAAAAGAAAAAAAAGATTTATAAGAAGTAATTTCTCAAATTTAACTGTTTTTGATTATCTTGTTTTAATTCCTTCAAAACCAAGTTAAACAACGTACTTCTAAATCTTTTCGTCCTGAAAATGATCTTTTGTCATTTGCAGAAATATTAATTTAACATGAAAAAGAAATAAGTTTTACGAAGGTAGAAGAGATATGTGATAAGTAAATACTAAATGGTTTCTTTCGCACCTTATACAATAGCATTAAATAGTTCTTTCAGGATGAAAAACTTCTTACCTAGCACAGCATTTTATTCGAGAACTTTTGACTCAACCTACTAACGCACCAAGACGAATTTCGAGTAGGATTTTGTGGTATTTTGATTCTTACTGCAATATGATATACGAATAAACATATTTAAATTATTGATTTATCTTGACTCCGAGCACCTTGCATTCCTCCTAGTGACTTTCCTGAATTCCACTCCATTACTTTCCTTATTTGGATTTCTTAGTTTATCTTGGAGTTCTCAAATATTCACATAATAAAATGCCACCAATATTTCTTCACATCATTGCAAGTGAGAACTACGATTAATAAACCAATTTCAACTATTGTGTTACCTAAACTTGACAAATTACCAGTCATTATAATATTCCTACTGCATAAAAATTTTTCTTTAATACGAATTTTAATACGAAATTATGTAATTGTTTGTTCATTAAAGTTTTAGAAATTGATCACCACATTACAAAATATATAAAACCTAAAAATATCAATAACAATATGGAAAATCTCCAGATGTAATATCATTTGAGTTGATTGAAATACAAAATACAAATAATTATTTGTAAATCGATAGATTAAGTTTCTCTTTAGGACATTTTTCTTCCGGCATGCAGTGTAAAGCGAATATCTGAAGGAAATATTTGCAATGATAGCATGATTAAAATAAACTTTTAATGATTGTAATGTTTATTTTTGCATGCTTTTATTTTTTAATAAGCACGATTAGGACAAGTTTAGAAGAACATTGTTAGAAGTCTTTGTTTTGTTTTATCAAGTTACCATCAGACAAACTAGGATGCTATGACAAAGCCCATATTTATCATTCTTTGGTGACGAGCGAGGTGCTTCATAAAATAATTCAGTCTGTGCTCATCATCGTCAAATTTTTAACTAGCTGTATGATGGGAATAAAGAAATATCGAAATATATATATATCAGAAGATCCTATATTTCTCCAAATTTTGGGTAATGAATGACAAAATCGTAGACGAATTGATATAAAGAAAACTACGAGAATGGTATAACAGGAAAATAATATTGAAGTATATTTTTTTAAAATCCTCATTAATGAAACTTGTTATAGAAACACAACCTAACAGAAAAAAAGATGAAAAGTTTATATTTATGGTACTGAACTTAATGCGCGATTTTTATGAAATACATGTGCATAAAAGAATATTATGGTTATATTGTTTTGTGAAAGCAAAAAATACTTCATTTTAAATGCACGAGAAACATTTCAAACTACTTAATTAATATTATTTGTTATAAGTATACTTTTAATTAAAATATGTGTAAGCAAATTGACGATTTCCATTTCTGATATTAATGATCTTAGAAATTTGAATATTCCAGTATCCGAAACTAAATTATTAAGTGTTTTCTCGTGGATGAACATTTGTCCTCGAACGACATTTATCTCACTAGATTGTGCAGCATATAGATACCTTATCTCCAAGAGCAGAAACATTTTTTGAGTTCAGACTCATAAGAAAAAGGTTTCCCTTTTGGAAAATTCATATTTGACCTTACCATTCTGAAGATTTTCACGCGGAAATGTTATACAAGTAGTGGAACATTAAGGAACAGAGTGAATAAATTGAAAGAGCTGGTCCTCATGTTCCTCTATTTTGGTCATCTTTGACGCATTGTGTAATCACGAAAACAACTATTTTTAAAATAATATTTTTCCATAATCTAAATAAATTATTCCTTTATAATACGTTACCGTAAATATTATTTATTATTTGGCAATGAGTGAACTATTTTGTTTCTCGCATTTTAATGTTTCCATTATTGGGAATTTTCGTGAAGCAGGTCACATTTCCTTTTATTATATTGTACAGTAATGTGATATTCGTCATGTATGGAACAATCTCTTTTCACAGCAATCTGGATGCTTTTTAATCAGTCCTCTCATAATACCGTATTTTGCATTCACGTCGCAAATCCCTCTGTAACTCGTCGAACAAAACACGGTCGCTACGCTTCTGCCCAGTAACGTTGATGGAGCTAGTTCTTTCCAACGATAACATTGATGACGTGATTTCTATTCGCTCTATCGGTTGGCACACCGATGTTTTCAGCACGCCATTTTGCGCTGATTGCGAAAAACAATCGCAATGCAACTTTCAAAGCCGTGACTCCGGTTAGAGAGTGGTACACCTGCCTCTCGCCAGGGGGCAGGTTTGTCGCATTTTCGAGAGCCACAAGAGAGTCTGTCGTTGAGGAGCAGAGAGGCGCGGAAGCATTTTCGTTAGATAGAAGCTCCCTCATGCACTACCTTTAACAAATTACACAGATTACACATTACTCTGTACGGGAAACATTCAACTTAAGAGAGCAGTAGTTTGATTGAATCTGTTGACATATTTTACTTGCTTGGAATTATATTATTGTTATTTCCATCAATACAAATACATTCATAAACAAAGTCATGATTTTACCTATGAAGATAAACAATATGCGTAAGTTGTTGCTCATCATATTGATGATATGCTATAATTTTTTGCTTTGTCTCCAAATTAAAAATCCATCTTTTAAAATTTCTGATCACATGTGGGTCATATATGATTTTATACAGATGATTTTATACAGAAATGCTTATTTTATTTATACAGTTTTTGTTTAACTTTTAATAGACACACACGTAGAAATTTCGACTCGTAACGACATTGTTACAACGTCATCAAAGTCGTGGCGAAGTCGAAAAACAACGTCGTGAAGACGTTGCCAACGCGTACGCATGTAACGTCCGTTCAACGTAACGGCGAACGGCGTCTTCAGGAGATCATAAAAAACGCTTATTCGACGCCGGATAACGACGCCAAAACAACTTCGTCACACGACTTTCTTGAAAATGTTGAATCATCATTTTTATTACCAATTTTGTGGATATTATTCATCGTTCTATCATATTCTATGAATTAAGACACATTCCTACAAAAACGTTGTTTTATAATCTCCGCCTTTCAAAGTCTGACTACGGCGCGAGCCAGGATATTTTTTTTCATTTCAAGTCGAGCACGCTAGCACTGAGCTAATGCAACATGTTGGATGATGCAAATTTTGTATCATCTTGTATTGCTCTGTCTTACTATTGATACCATGAATAGTAAACAAGTAAAATAGTAATCTCCGTAAACAAGTAAATGATAAAATGTTCTCGGCAAAATTAATTCTTGGCGAAAAATGTACTCAAGAAGAGTTCCAACTTCCACTACCAGATGGCAGTGAAAGACGGAACGTCGAAATTGCGAAAGTGGTTCCGACGCCGGTTAATCAAAGAGAAATGGGTCACAATTAACAGGAGCGGAGACCCATGCGCTATAATGATGATGATGATGATAATAATAATAATAATAATAACTGAATCATCTCAACGTCGATCTTCGACTCGATCTCGACGTCGAAACAACGTAGTTTATTATCGTCGTCTCGACTTCTAATTCCGAGAAATACGACGTCGGGACGGTGCCGTTTATTCGACGTCGTCCTTCGGCTCGATATCGATTCGAAATACGTCGAAAGTCAGCTCAACGTCGGCGACTTCTTCTTGGGGCATGTAGACGAATATGAAAGTAACTCATAAATGCAGATACACCTTCCGATAGAAAAAAACATCCTTTTGAGAAGCGATTGGAACGATAAGATAAGAAGTTATAATGCCAATGTGTTAGTTATGCAATTTGTGGTACTTCTGTGTGTGAAGAGACGAATTGTATTTCAAAAGACGCTTCCCAGAAATAATCCACAACGAGTTCTCTCGGAATAAAATCGTAATAGAAAAACTAAAAAAAAAACTTATTTCAGTTAGAAATAATTTTGCATTGCCATCGGGATTATATACGAGTGTCAAATTTCAGCTACGTCGGTTGGAAGGAAATATTAAGCTACATGATTTGGCCCAAACACACTTAACTAACAGGTGAAGTTGAATAAAAGCTTGTAAGAAGGAGTTAACTATAACGGACGCATGTATGCAATCCACAAAGTACGTCAGCGACCTTCTAAAGTGAACCTATGTCTGTTCCGATACCAAATACCGTGAATAGATTTTTCTTTGTGCAAATGATGTTCTCATCAACAATTTGTTTGGACGGAATTTAGGCAACGTAGATTCACGTTAATCTAATTGTCAAAACACTAATATATGTATTTTTCATCTAACCTTAGTAAGTAATACTAGATCTTCTTTTCATTGTAGAATTTAATCGGGAAGGACTTTGTGCGTAGTGCCACGCGTATATGAAACAAATAAACTTTATGGTAAAGAAAGCAGTTGCCAACAGCATATGACTACGTGGGAAAATAATAAACTAAGTTACTCTCCGGAAACAAGCAAGGGAAACATTCCATCAATTCCCAACAAGGTCTCAAAGGCAGTGGCGAATTTAATACTTATAACAGAAATTATTTAATAAATTCGAAAATAATTTATTATTCCAAAATGAATCGTAGATATTATGAATGGATCGTTTTGACAAAGAGTGGATGAAACGCGAGGACAATTACTATTACCCTAATTACGACTGTTGTGGTCGTGAACTAGACAGTTTTTTTTTTTAACAAGGGTGGGATTTTAATAATCCTCTCTTAACAAACACGACTACTTCATTAATGAATATGCAAGGGAGAGGGAGAATATTCTCTAAATAAAGATTTATATGAATTTCGGGGTTAAGATTTTCATAGTATCCGATCTACCCTATTTTGGATTCTAAAAGTTTGAAAGCTCTGAGGGAATTGGCCCCAGAAGATAATGGTGTATCGTAAATGAGAATAAACATTTGCAAAATACACGCAGTGAGAAACGTGTTGACTTACCAGGATGACTAGATTTCGGAATGCATAGGACAATTTGCTTAGTTTGGAAGTTAGAGAATCAATGTGATAATTTCATTTGAGGTTGTCTGGAATATGGAGGTCTAAAATTTTTTTATATCTTGACAGTCTGTATTTGGGTTCCGTTTATCGAAAGTAATGTAGGAGGAAGAGATTTTGTTACACTATTGTGAAATGACATGAATACAGCTTTATCAGTATTAACAATAAGACGATTTGAGTCAAACCAAGACGTGAGGTTAGGTAGACCCTTTTGCGCATTGGCATGTTTACATAGTAAATTAGTGATGTCAGCAAAGCGCGTCGTATGGAATCAGTTGTGGTGGATGACATATCTTTTAAGTACAATAAAAAGAGGATAAGTCCTAAAATTGAACCTTGAGGAACTCTGCAAGTGTCTTTGTTTCTGAAAAATAATGTGGAAATACTTAATTTTTGACATGAGAAATGTCGACTTGCTGATGGATATCTTTTAACTAGAATGTTAGTCATTGGTGAACCAATCCACGAAAGCGGTATGAATGTAGTTTTAAGAGAATAATTCCGAGATCGAGTACATCATATGCTTTCGATACATCAAGAAAAATACATTGAGAATTGTCTACATGGCCAAGAGGAATGGTTACATCATTAAAATAAGAAAATATTGCTCTATTAGTTGAAAGGGATTTTCTGAAACCGTGCTTCTCGTTTGGGAGAACATTATTATGAGATAAGAAGTATAAAAGACGCTTGGAGAAGAGTTTTTTCAGGATTTTTGAGAAAGTAAACAATGAGGATGTGGGTTGATAGTTTCCAATATCACTTTAATTTCCTTTCTTGTGTAATGGCTTCACTTAAGCTTTCTTAAATATGTCAAGAAACACACCTTCCGACAAAGAGCTATTGAAAATATAAGTGAGTGGATTTAATATAACGTGGGAGGAAGATACCACTTTGAATTCAGGAGTGTCATCTATCCCACCTGAATTTTTTTTTAATGAACTGATGACACTCATCACTTTAGTAGCGTTAGTTTGGGTAGTGAACTTAGAATGCGGAACATGGGTGGATATATGTAGAGAACATTGATTTGGAGATACTGTTTTATATTTTACCTACTTCTGAGAAAAAGGAATTAGAAAGATTTGCGATGTCCTTTGGATTTAATATGATTTTGCCATCGTCTAGTAGGGAAAATTTTCTTGGCGATTGTTTACGATATTCCACATGGTTTTGGTCAGCTTGTTCGGTTTTACTATCTGTCTTTCATTTTCTATTACTTTTGCTGTATAGACCACTTTTCAAAGAATGGATTTATAATATAGAAATAACCATGAAATTCGGGTGGTTGGTTACTAAGTTTTGAAAGACAATATAAATGACGTTTGTTTTTGGAAGAAATTCTTTAACCGATGACAACCATGAAAAGTCGAAAGACCCACTTTTAGCTCTCCTCCATTCTACAATTTTTATTAGATAAAATTAGCCACTAATGAGTTATAAAACCATACAATTTAGTTGTTGAAAATTAAACGAACCACTATTCAAAGATTGAATTCCAGGTTTTCAAGAAATTCATATTATCATAATTTTCAACTTTGACAAGTTTCAAAATAATATTAATTTTAAAATTATTTAATACTTATTTGCAGACGAAACTGCGCGTATGGCGAGGATTTTCCAGTGGTAAAAGCACTTCCAAGACCCTTCATTTTTCATCCAACACAAAATTAATTCTATATATGTGTTGTTTTTTAGTCCAGATATAGTGATCTGTGTTTTTTAGTCCAGATATACTGTGCCCAAAATATTTTTTAAATAATTGAAAAAATATACATATTGTATTACTATAACACGTGTCGAACTATTTTTTATGGTTATGAATATGTTGAAATGTTAAATCCGCCACTGCCTTAGGGCCATTCATCGGAATTGATGGGATGGTCCCTTGCTTGCTTCCGGAGAGTAAATTAGTATATCGTCCTCCACGTGGTCATACGTAGTTTGTAACTGCTTTTTTTACAATAAAGTTTATTTATTTATTTATCTTTGTTTTACCTGTTTCTCTTCTTCTCTTGAGGCAGATATAGATGCACATAGATTAGAAACACATATCTTTTATACAAGGAGACCTTAAGCAATCTATACAATCAAGTTTTCCCTTCTAAAGAATATATACTTGACATTAAGTCCATTTCCGTGTTTTGCTCATATTTAAGAAACGATTTCTCTCAGAAATGATATTCGTTAGATCGCTTTTGCATCACAAAACACTTCCGATGAACAAATGTTACTCGTTTCTGAATTAAGTATTATAGTAATAAGGGATACTTTTTATGAAGTTGAAGGTCGTTAACTTGTGTAAAACGTACTTAGAACGGTTTTCAGGATGAAAAATACTGGTTTTCAAGTTTCATAATGAAGGCTCGCCTTTTTTAATATAGAGAGCCAATAAATTCAGAACCATAATTTTCTTGAAAGAATACACCTATGTTTTGTCTCATTTTACCGCGTTAAAGATGAGACAGCACTTTCCCCAATATTTTAATTTTTTTCTATTTATCAGTAGAATAAAGTAAAAAAGCACTAGTTTTCATGTAAATTCATATTGATCTAATTATTCCCCTAATTTTAGAGTCAATTGACTGCAACCGGCATTCTTTTATCTCTCGCACACTGGAGAACTTAGGAGAAATACACAAGAATGAACACCAACAAAACTTTTCACATAAGAGTTTTCCTTTTTTTTACTTAGCGTACTTTCAAATTATGAGCTATGAAATGTTTTATAAAAACCGTAGTAAGCGAATTTCATATTCCCTTGTTATTAGCACTACTAGTTTATTCGGTTAACACACCTAGGAAACCAAATAAATTAGTAACATATTTCCATTCAAAATTTGAAACGAAGTGCATAGTTGCGGATGAAATGAAACTAATTTATTCAATGTCCGAACTCACAAATTTGTAAAAATCTTTTTCTTGTGGAATGTTTTTTTCTTGTATATTTCGAGTTTACAGAAGAAGCGTTTTCATCTGGAGAAAAATATTCTGAAAGGAAAAACGTATGAACCATTAATTAGTCATATGAAAAAGCCAATCACTCTGGCAAGGAAAGTAGTTTTGATCTAGCATCTTTGAACAGTAATAGTAGTATGAAATTTGTGAAATATCAAATAAATTATAACCAAACATATGTAAAAAAAGATATCATTAACCATGTTTAGAATGTTTCTTTCTTACAATATTTTGGTGGATCTACAAATTTAATATTCATGAGTTATTTTGAGTGTCCGTGAGCATGTCATTAAAAAATATTGAACTGAGAAATTTTTAATGGACATTTTTGTTTAATAAAATATTCTTTTCGGATTCCAGTATTATTTCATTGTTTATAAAAATATTACTATTATTTTTCGTTCTGAAAGTAGAAAGAAAATTTGTACCTTGTATGTGTACTAAATTTTACCTAAGTTTTAATTAGAAGTTATTCCAAAAAATTGATAAATGAATCTAATTCAGTATTAAGAATTGTTTTCCGGAAATCGCAGTCACCGTACTGCTACAAGAGAAATTTGAATTTTCAAAGCGAATAAACTAAAAACTTCAGCAATAGTTTCAAATTCGCATTGTGAAGATTCCTTGCGAATCTATTGCAAACTCAGTTTCTTCATTTTTCTGCTAAGTACTTATAAGGTAACATAGCGATTTATTGCTAACCCGCCTGGTTTTCTGTTTAAGCTCTTTGTTTTGTTTATCATGCGTTGTTTGATTCAAAATTAATTTGAAAATTTAACGTAACGCATATTTTCTGTAGATATTAATGGCGATTCGAAAGCGATCACTTACGCACAAACTTCAAAACCTGAAACGAGTTATGGCGCGGATACATTTCTAAAAATAGATCAGTTTCTTTGTGTTAAAACTGAGAATTGCTCGTTATTGCGGCATTGCATCTTAAGCAATACAGGGAAATGCAGAAAAAAAGTGGAAGTCTACTATTGGTTATATTTCCAACCAAGTGTGTATTGTATTTGGTATTTTGCTGCTCTAACGATAATAAATACTACAACAACGTTTTTGTCTATTTAGGAAAGGACTTGATTTCACGGGACGTTTATGAGGAATTGCTCTAACTCTTACATCCAAATATTGGAAATACGGTAGCAATGTGTATCATAAAACGTCTAAACTATAAGTTGATAGCAAACTAAGTCATTTCCAAACGAACTGCTCATATCGTTTTCTAAGTAGTACGTAATTCTTGCTCATTATAATTTTTTTTTAAATCGATGAGAAATGAATAAATGTTACCGAGAATAATATCAGGAATAAATGGTACACTTTGATACCCAAGTTCAAATACTTTTATTACCAAGTTTTATAAAAAGTCGAAAAATAACCATATATTTATTTCTAATTAAACATAAATTTGCCGACGTAACGATTATTTCAACAGATAAAAAAATAATGAAAATCTTTTATAAATTCCATGAAATTGAATATATTTCAAGAAGAAACAACATATCTTACCAATAATATCGTCTTCTCACATATTACCTCAACGTACATCATCTACTGTTGATAAATAATTCGGAAATTGCCTCCAAGGTAACGTTCCTCGTGACTCTTTCGCTTACAAAGCATTAACGTCGTACCAAATCTTGTTAACAGATCTTTATTTGGCACTGTTTTACGCAGACTTAGTTTTTCAGTGGTTACTGAAAAATTCTATTGATGTTTTATTCAATTATTGGCTTGTTGTGGTTTTAGACTCAATTGTTCTATTAGTAAATTATCTTTCAAAATCGCATTTCGTTATATCATAAATTATTTCTCAGCATAAATAATTCATTAATGCAGAAATTTCACAAATTTAAATTTTCATCTT
Source organism: Laupala kohalensis (assembly GCA_002313205.1). Lineage (NCBI taxonomy): Eukaryota > Metazoa > Arthropoda > Insecta > Orthoptera > Trigonidiidae > Laupala > Laupala kohalensis. The sequence goes on from NNCF01127626.1 coordinate 1,023,601, forward strand.
TTACTGCATAATTTTTCGGAAAGGCTCTGCTAGTTCCTTTAAAAATATTGTGAAGGCAGTTACACAGATTAATAATAAAAAGCAGTCAACTCTAGAGCTAGGACCACAAAGAAAAGGCTAATAACTCGCTACTCATCGCGTTCTGTTTTGAATATTTTGTGCAAATATTGCTTTTTGAATATCCATTGATATCTATTAAGTGTTTCTTCCCTATAATTAAAAAAAGCTAATTTTGAGTAGAGCTAAAGTACATGTAATTATAAAATAATTGATTAAATAAAATAACATTTTGCTCAATTCAACCCACTATATAACAAAAGAGGGTGGCATGGGGCGGGTACGATCCAGATCCTAATCCTCTGCACTTCTCTGTGTGATCCCAGCTGCTTTCACTAAGGAATACGACATTATGTTGAATTTTAACAACACAACTAAGTAATATTGACCAAATTTCGATGAAATTAATTACAATGCGCACTCAGCAGCATCGTGTGATAAACAGGAAAATGAAGTAAATAGTTGCATTGAGTTTGCTAAGTTCTAACAATGCTATTTTCATTATATTTTTGAAAAATAATCTAGCTAGCAAGTATATACATATAAAGGCATCTTGTAGAACATAGGTACATGTAGAATACCTTAAAAATGGCGTGTACTCAACGAACTTATTTTAAAACAGATGGTGAAGAGAGAATATAAAGTACTTCGAGGTTGCATAAAGAAACACATTGATCGGGAATAATGCAACTGATTTAATGAAATAGTACCTTTAAGATTTCACATAGCTGAAAGCATGGCAATAAAAGATTCACCATGAAAGTTCAATCTTGACTCATAAAAGAATAAATAATCAATGATGGAGGTAACGTATTTGTAAGTACAATACAAGTAGACTAAGTAAATTTATGAAGTAAATAATTAAACCCATTGATCTCTTAATCTTCCAAGCTTTCTTAGCTGCAAATGTATTGATTATTCAAAAGAAAAGCAATTAAAGCAATAGAAACAATATTCAAGTTGGTAAGTCCTTGCTGTTTCATAGTACTTTTTAATGTTTATACACGTTTCGATTTGCTGAATTCTCCCTTCAATTGCCAGTCACTAAAGCTTTATAAAAATTGTTAAAGCTGTATTTATGTTTAGGTTCAGTTTTTATACAATATTTTGAACAAAGATGTTGATATTGCGTCTTTCAAATCAGTTTTCGGTGGTTAGCGTGGAATTTTGCTCATCATATTTCTTCATCATATTTGCGTTTGATTTTGTTGTTTTTTTGGCATTACTGTTCGAACCGTTAACATTCAGTTTTTGAATCTGACTTCCACGTTAAAACAACTTGTCAATCATTTTAAGTACATCATATAATATAGTGTTTGTTGTACACCGTTTAACATAAGTAGACGAGTTCACTATGATTTTTTAAAATAATCAACAAATTGAAAATTGTGATTTCTTAAAAAGATCCTCTTGAGCTTAATTTCATGAGTGATCTATACATGTTTATCCCGAAGTTTTCCTTTTTTGTCCCCCTTACATTTGTGAATTCTTTGTTGGTGTACAATATTATTTGATGAAAATTGCCTGATCAATCAACTCTGAAATAGTTAAGTATGTGGATATTACAAATTTAGAAGATCTAGGATGTTTTTGCAGCCTGAACGTCTGTAGCATTTTCAATTGTTAAGAACATAAAATCAATGGCGGAGTCAGTGAGGAAGGGGAGTTCTGAGCTTCCCATCCCCCACTCAAAGAATTAATTAAATCAAAGTTATTAATTACGAATAATTGTTGGATCTTCGATCTAATGTGAAAAAAAAACTGACAGCATCTTAAATTGTCTTAAAATATCATCATTATACAATGAATTTTCCATATCCCCAGACCTCCAGTAGATCTAAGCTCCACCCCGTCCAAAAATATCTTGGATATTCCACAGACAACGATCAGTTTTCTTGGAAACTCCATACAGAATCTCGTAATCAATACAAACTTAAAATTTTGTGTTTTCAGATAGAGACGTGACTTCAGATTTTATTTCTGGTAATAAACATTTGTGGGCATGTGATTCTTCACGAGCATCGAACATTGAGCGTTGTCCAAGTGATTGTATATGACCTTTACATCTTGAAGACTTGCCGAAAAATCTTGTTTTGCTCTCTGCTTTCATGGGCGCTCGTCAGTATTATTAATTACCTTCATTTTTATATTCATAGTTTGGTGGTCGTTGTGACTGATGTACCCTTGAAAATATACATAAAAGTTAATTTTGGGTCATCCCCTTCACTTGACTCTTCGTCATATGGCGCTCGGGGCACATATGTTCACTACCAACCCCCCCCCCCCCCCCCCCCNCAATAAACTTTTTCTGAAAGTCTTCTAAAATTAAAACTTAGAAGATTTTCGATGTAGAATATCTCAAGTTGAAGATGACATTATATACTACGGATTGAGTTGATATGATCAAACATTTAATATGTCTGTATCTTGATCATTAGTGAGATTTTACATATTGCGTTGCAAATGCTACATTGCTTTTCTACTGTCCTTGTTTTATTTTTATAACGAAGTTCCGTAATCAATTCACCTTCTCCCTATCACAGGAATTTTTTTTCAATTCTTATAATACTAAGATCAATTATTATGCCACATTTCAACCTCCTAGAGGTACTTGAACTATTGATGATCAGTGAAAGACTAATTCATCGATAATGTTTATGAAAAATTACAAGAAACAGTTAATTGTAAACAATGAATACAGCTAAGTCAATAGAGATCTGGCAATGGTGAAAATTCTTGTTCTATATGTCATCAGTGTAAAGTTTCGAAAGTGCAAAAATGATTCCTGTAAAGACAGCACAGTAGACGTCCATCAGCTAGAACGTAGTGAGCGAAGTCGTATCCCCAAATTTCTAGTTCGTACAATGTTGATAAATAACAAGGATGTTTTCAATAATACGGCATGATAATATGGACTCCAATAGTACAATACTATCGTTAATGCTTTATACAAAATAATATTTCTAGAACACAAGAATTTGCCGGTAGCACATGCTTCAATAATTTCGAACACAATGGTACTTAATTTATTAATAAATGTGGTAATATTTTATATTCTTATTATGTAAAAACATTATTTTAGAATCTGTATTAATTTAAACTTGTGTAAGAAATTAAAAATTAATATAAAAAAGGTAACCAACCATCTACTAACTGGAAAACCAACGATAACGTCAACTCTTTAATTCACTAGATTATTTTTTTCTGAGTAAGTAATGCGTTAAGAGTTTTCCTTTTTAATATGTGTTCAATATTGCATTATATATTCTTTACACGAATAAGTTTACTTTTTTTCAACCTTAGTTCACAATTTTTCGGGTATTGATATACTTGAACTTAGGAGAATCAGATGAGAAACGATGGCGATGGACACTGTGTCCTCATGTGGGAGAAATGACCTGCTGCAAACATTGCATTTATATAGTTACAGAGGAAACGGCCAGGAATACCTCTCGCGTGCATAAAAGCAGCATCGAATTCGACCCGACTGGTAGTGAGCTCTGGAGAGGCATGCAACTTGGTCGCGTGGAGCTGCTTCGGGATGGCCGGGCCGGGGCGAGGCGAATCCCGGTCGTTTCCAGCAACAGCTATCCCGCTGTCGGTTTTCGGGGGAGGTGGAGAGGAAACAAAGGGGGTGTATTTCGAGGGGGTGCACGGGGGATAGAAAGGCGTGTATAGCGCGGCGCACCCTCCGTTCGTCATACGAGTCACTTCCGCGAGTACGGATCGATTGCATGCGGTGACAATATTGGCGAAAACGTTTCGATAGCAGTTTCGTTCGCCACAAATTCCGATTGTTTGATTAAAACCAATGTCTGTTTAGCGCCCATCCGCCCCACCCCCGCACCACTCATTCGCGCAATGCCTCTACGACCGTCGCTGTGACGTAATTAGGCGTTTTGTTTGTCGTGGATCCTGCACTTCTTTTGTCATGCCCGTCGAAATAAAGCAACTGCAGGGAAGTGAATACTAATGCACTCATCTCCAAGGACTAAGGACGACTCCGTTACTAACTTGTTTTCTTTCTCTTCCCCTTTCAGATAAGAGGAAATAAACGTTCGGTTTACTGATTTTTGTGTATTATTTCTACAGGTTCAGTCAATGCGAAATTAAAAAGTTCCGTTTATGATGAACGAGCTAATGTGTGTGAATCTGAAAGATACCATTGCGTCTTTAATTCGTACTAGTTGGATTGTAGTGTTTCCTTCTTATTTTTCTTTTATCTTGCGAGCCTATACTCCCCGGCCATTTTTTTCTAAAACAATATTTTTGCGTGTTTTAAAATGCCCACGTCAGCGCTGTTCGTGCGTGCATGCTCGGACACGCGGCCTTCCACCCGTAGCTGTGAGCTTCAGTCTCTTTCTTGATCTATCACTACAGTAACACCTGACCGTGTTAGTCTACGTAGTTCACTGTTTAGGCATCAGTTACCATTTTCAATGTTGTTAGTGCATACATTAACATTTTTGCCGTCGTCTTTTGTGCCCCCACCACTCTCTGTCCTTCGGTAGACTTCGCTCTCTGTCAAAGTGTGCTTCCCTGAACGCACACTCGTACTGTCGCTCTCTTTCTAGCGCGTGTTACGGGATCAGCGATCTCTTTCGTAAGCGACCGCGTGCAGTCGCGGAATGGTCTCGTGCCATTACTCTCCCTTCAGGCTTTCCCTTTCGCTTGCGAATGTAGCGCGAGTGGCGACGGGGGAGAACTAGCCCTCCACATCCACCCTTTCACCCCTCCTATCCTTGGACGCTCTCACTTCCTCGTTTGGCCGGTTCCGAGCATCGAGAGATTTCTCTCTCTCACAAATCTGTCTCTCTTCTCTCTCTCTCTCTCTGAATCACTCGGTGTTAGGGGTTGACTATTTCCCCTTCTCTCGTTTTTTTCTCTCTGATTCCCCTGTATCTCCTTCTCACTCGTCCTGTCGCAAGGGTTGCTCCTCCACGCAGAAGCGACAGGCAGGAAGCGCTTGTTCCGACTCCCTGTGCGACGGCGCGCTGGCAACCCCTTCGCAGACTCCACCCTCTCGCGATGAGCTTTGCGTGGAAGCGCCGCCCTCGTGGCGTGCAAGCCCCGCCCCTCGCACCCATGTTGCCTCGTGTGCTTCGTGTCACCACCTGCATTGCCAACACTCGCTGACGCCGCTCCGTCGCGATGTCACTGATGCTACCCGCACCTTGTCACTGATACTGTCCTCGGAGTTGGCATTCTCTCCGCCATCGATGCCACTGTCACTGTTGATCTCTCTCCGACCACCGCAGCCATCGCCACCGGGAATGTCTTCTGTAGCATCGACAAACCCAATAATCCACACAACACCTATGCTTCCCTTGGCTTGGCTTTGCAAACACTTGCTTTGGGAGTTATAGTTACCTTTGATCACCATCACTTGCTAATTTCGTTCAATGAATTTGTTTTTTTTTGTCAGAATATGCTTTATCATAATTATATGTGCCATTGACATGTTTCCTGTAGTTGTGATCGTGTCTCATCGCATCACTTTCTAATCCTCTCTCCGCTTTCTTTGCACGAACTGTCATTGGCAGTTTTGTCCTGAGACGTATCTCCAGTCACTCCTTTACGTGTCACTGCGGTGCTATCTCCATTGTGTCTGTTCGACGCGAGGAGAATGCATGGTAGCAGTATGAAATGTTGTTGTGGAAGTAAAAATATATCGACGCACTAGGAGCATATAGATGTCAATGGTGGAATGAGACGAAGAGGGTACTATAGCTGTCATAAATTGGAGCTTTGGTGAGTCGTGCTGTCTCTGATAGATTATGGGATGAATCCGGTTCGACCGAGGATGCGTCGAAAAAAGAGCAGATAGTTTGGAAATGTTATGGAAGGAGAGGATCTCTCGGGTTTTATGTGAATGCTCGATGGTTGCTACAAAGGGTAGAGTGTTCGCTTAAACTGAGGGGATGTTGACAGTACAACCCGAATAGTTGTGGATTTCCCGAGGAAAATCTTGTTGTTCCTTTATTTTCGTAAGCCAGTACTCAGCAATGAAATACAAGAAATATTTGAAAAATTGAGCAGCAAACATAAGTTATTATTATTTTTAATTAAGAGAAATCGAGGTAGGGAAAACACGATGTATAGCATTTACTCCCAAAATTGTATCTCCTTTACTTGAAGTTTCTACCGTATGATTTATTTTTAAAACAATTGCACAGTAAATATCCGAAATAACTTTAAAATAGTTTTCATTATTACGACGTTCTTGTTAATTTTTTTTTTAGTGAAACTAGTTTCTAAAAGTGAAAAAAATAATCAAAACTCGTTTAGGACGAGGAAGGGTGATGTGAAGTACTAACCACAAAAAAAGATCCTCAGTCGAAAAAAAGTTGAAGGGAAACTAGTTTTAAAACGTCCAATTTCAAAAGTAGAGATTAAATGAAAAAACCTGAACTAACTCTAGAAAGTTAATTTTAAGTTTTAATACATAATAAATCTTTTGAGTAAACAATTTCCTATGAATGCGATCATAGGACAAGAAGCTAAGTTAGGAAGGAAAGTACGAAGTACATTATTACTTTTCGCAAGAACGCTCACTCAGAATTATAAAATGGTTCAAAGTTCCAGAGAAACTCGCCAAATGGATGACCTTTTTAGTGTTAATTTTTATCTTTTTTTCCTACGATAATGTACGTTTCGTTTCTAACGTTTGAAAAAACATATGAAATGAACAGTAGAATGACCCTGTTTTTGGGTACGGCTTGTTAGTTCGTTAAAATCTACAAGGAAATAAGTAATAACCGTTGAATTGGTGTAAATTATACATAAATAGTGAAATAGTGTATGTAGGAGAAAACCATTTACCAGAAATAAGATGTATATGCAGTTGATTATATTTAAATTGGTTTTTACGGTATTTATTCAATTTAGCAAAGATAAATAACAGTTTTTTAAGTTGTTTACTTTATTTAATGTAATGATCTGTGTCGGTAAGTATTATCCAAAAAAACTTCTTTGCAATCATTTTATTTTTAAACCCGAGAATAATTCCCGAATTGGTTATTTTTCCCATTGGCAGAATGTTTAAATTTCAACTGGCTTTCCGTCATGTCTATAGCATTCTCCGAATTATTTTTTTGTGGTTAATAACAATTATTTTAGGAAGATAGATATTTTAAGGTATTCAAGGTAATTCGAATTTGTGAGGTAATTATAATAAAATGTTATATGATAGAAGATTACAAGGCTTTACAAGTATCAAAATACGTACGTGATATTCCACGTAGTAAAACAAAGATATAACACATTTTGATAAAAATAACAATTACAATGTTATTCTGAGAAAGATACTTTAATATTAACAGTGTACATTCTGAATACAACGCACAATGATTTATTATTTACAGGAAACGTTTACAGATTGCAGATTTCGTCTCCTATACGTTTTTAGTTCGTAACTTCCCTCATCTTAATATTTCTGGTTTTACATTGCAAAAACTTGTTCTTTTGTAGTGCATTAGGTGTATAGCAGTCTCCATTTTTTGTTTTCGAGAGTCTTTTGATTCCCGACTAAATTGAACTGGAGGACATCTGTATACAGAGCATATGCTAAAAAAGCGGTGGTACCACTTTTGTGTCACCTTGCAAAAACTGCTGCGTAGTCGCCATCGACATTGTAATGCTATTTCATTGATTTAAGAACTTGTTATAGACTACTTCTTCCTTATAATTGCAACCCACCAGGTTGAAAAGCGAAATCAATAAAATGTTAGTTAAAATATAAACCGTGTCTTGATATTACCTGTTCAGCATACATCTAGTCCATCTCCTCTTATCTGTCGTATACTACGTACAATATTATTCACAAATATATTTTGACCATAAACGCACCGTAGTTTTGTTCTCATGCATTTCCTTTTTTCTCCCTCTGTATTTATTTATTTTCTCTCTTCCTTTCTCCCTTTCTTCTACTTTCCCTTCTCCCTTCAGTCTTTTTTCTTTTCTTAATGTCACTGCCTTTTCAAATACTCCGAAATATAATACTTTAACTGAAAGTGAGTTTTCCTGTATTCGCTTTCGCATCTACATTTGAATCTTTATAAATCAATTTATCTATCTGTTTGAAGCAATTCTTTTTAGGTTTTTGAGTTAGAGTGAAAGCTAGGCATCGAATTACTCTTTTGGTTATGAGGAACGTGGGCGTAAAAGAAATAGACAACGTGCGTTTGTGGAGCAGAGTGGACTGACTCTGTTATATCCCACTTTGCACCAGACTCCGAATTTCTATTCTGTTTTTTCTTGCCAACAAATTCACTTGTTGCAAACCTCTAACGTAAGTGTGAGATCAGAACAGTGGGATTTCACCGTTCCAGCCAGATACCTTCAATTAATGGTATGCGGAAGAACGTTTGACTATTCGTGGATTGTCTACAAAATCGACAATTAAAGATTATGTTAAGGAAACAAGTTAAATTATTGACGAGTATTGAAGATTATTTATACAGATTTATAAGAGAAAAATATATTTTTGTATTATTAAATTATTTTGTCTTCAGATTCTAAACTACTTACGTGTTATGACAACCAAGACTTCTTTAGCAGCAGGATATGTTAGTCGTATGCAAAGGTATTGTGTTGGTGCTTCGTCCACTGAAATGATTCATATAGCAACTTCACATCTATAATTTCTGCTCATTGAGTATGATATGAGTATTAGGTAATTTATATATGGGTAATTTTACATATACAGAGCATTTTATGTCTTCGTTAAGTATTATCGTTTAAACTAAAATAGCGGTAAACGTATTTTTTTTTAAATTATAGCTGTCTACCTATCATATGCTACATATTCATTCATCTTTTATTGTTAAATTGGATTCAGAAGTATGATCAAATCTTTATTCTCTCAGTCTACCATGTCACAGTACTCAGGTATCTGCTCTCAGTGGTATCTGAACGTACCTCTGCAAAAAAGAAAACTACTTGTTAGTAGATTATTTTGCATCTAAAACAATGCAATTTTTTGTATAGGAGTAATGAATTCCGAGTATTAATAAAGGATATACGCAGGGTATTATGAGAGTGTCTTCAAGTATGTAACTTAGTTCTTCGACAAATTAAAACTTGGCGCCTAGAGCGTATTTGGATTCAGTCTTGGGTTTGTTTCTAGCACACACGTCACTGATAGTTCCCGGAAAAAGAAGTCAAACCTTCACAGTTCGTTGAAAAGACTCCCAGTCTCGTCCAAAGCACCAAATATGTGTAATTTTGTTTATACATTCCTTCGTTTTCTCAGTCCTTTGCCTCATTCTACAAGAATGTATGAAGACAACTTTTGAAGTTCATTCGATGCCAAACTATTACATGTTTCTTATAGGGAAGAAAGTGTTTATGTTTGTATTGAAGAATGTCGTATACTTGTGCTCTCGAAACTTTGTGCCTCAGTTCTTTGTCTCAGAAACTTCCAAATGTTTGACGTGCATGACTAAGGACAGATAATATTGGTTGGTAGTCTCCTGTTCCTGGTTTTTTGGGGACATAGTGAGACTTGCGGAGGTGTGTGAGGTGTGACTGAAACTATAGCTTCCACTTGACATCCAATATAGTTTTATTATCGAAAAATTTCTTCAGAATATTGTAATCATGTCATTTCATGCATGACATGTATATTATTTCCACTTATGAACCTTCAGAATCGAACGAAAAAAAAATTAACCACCCCTTAAACTTTGTTGTTTTATGTTTCAAGAATGTAAGATCTAAATATCAAATTAAGATATGGTCCACTATATTTTAAAATATTTTCCGCTGGAAGAATTAGTAGAGAACCTTTTTATGAGAATTTCTTCGAACATTTCAATAATGATTTTTGCATTTTCAACCTCGTACAAACATTGCCAGCGATGTCTTTCTTAATCTAAAATGTAAATGAACATTGTTTGCAACGGGAGACAAACTGAAAAGGGGCCTTTGAGAGTCAGAGGCTCTTGTGCACAGCGATTTTTCAAAAAATTGTGTGTACAACTACGGCAGAGATGTGCAATCTTTTCACTTCGGAGGTTCAGAGATCAGTGCTTCATGTCATACAGCGGATGTACATATAAGAAAAAATGCGTATTTAGAGCCATACTCAAAATCAGAATTTACAATTAAAAATATGAACAATTTTATGCAAAGGATCCCATACAATAATGTATTTCCATTTCCATATGACATTAAGAATGTGTTTTTAAGTTTTAGATGTCGGGATTTTTGAAAGTTTTTATTTAACTTGACCTGTAAGAATGTTTGGGCCAAATCTTGCAATGTATTTTCAACCAATTTCCATCAACAGATTGATCTGAAATTCGTCACACATATATTAATCTGATGAAAATGCTATATTTTGATGTCTAACACAAATTAAAACTTGTTTTTTTTTTTTTTTACATTACGATTTTATTCCGAGATAACTCCCGGTGGATTATTTCCGGGATGTACGTACAAATAAGTACAAAGCAATGTACAAATAAGTATAACGAAGTGCTTAACCAACGTCTTTTCATTATCACTTCTTATATTATAATTACGAACAGATGAAGAGCTTCTTATCTTATCATTACGATCACTTCTCAAAATGATGTCTGTTCTATAGGAAGGTGCATAACACCGACAATTGTATATTATTTATTTACATGAAGTAAAAGTTTGTGATCTTCTTTTTTTGTATTGTGAACAAGCAAGATCAATTATTACGACAAATGAATAAACAAATTCTAGTATTGAAAAGAATAAAATAATAAATAAAAAACCTTTTTAAATACAAGTTTGTATTTACACCGTGCAATAAAACGAATAAAATAAGTTTAGGGTTGTGTTAATGTAATGCAATGGCAAATGCTCATTCCTCCATTCATATTTCACATTTGTAGACCTCTAATACAAATAAACGTACTTTCTAACTTTATCGCTGAAAATGATTTAATATTTTATGTTGAATTATTTACTTTCTAAAAACTTATCGCGCAAACTGTAAAGAACATACTTATTTCGACAAGTACTTACTAACGAACCATTCACTGTCACATGAAATTAGTTGGTATCTACTTTCGTAAATATTCAACATAAAATATTAAATCGTATTCAGCGATAAAGATAGAAATTACGTATATTTTCAATAGGGTCTACTAACGTGAAATGTGTATGAAGAAATTAGTATTTGGCATTGCATTACCTTAACACAAACTGAAATTTATTTTAATCGTTTTATTACATAGTGTAAATAAAAGCTTGTTTTTTAAAAGTTTTTATTTATTATTTTAGTTTTCATCTTGTTTACTTGTCACCTTCGATCTTTATCACAAATTTCTTTCCTCAATTTTATGCGCGCACTGTAATTGGTCAGCGATGAAAACTATATTGAAATCATTGTAATGTACGGTATAAAGACAAAGATTGTTTAAAAAGTTTGTAATTAAATGAATTGTTTTGTGGATAGATGATGGGTTAAAAAAAGATAATAATTTTTACTTGAGGAAAATTTACGACCAAATCAGGATGGATGTCAAATGAATAACGATTACGTACCACATAAAGAGCTATTTGAGTTTCATTATTTATCTACGTCATATTCTTTATTTCAATTATATTTTATTCAAATTCTCACTTGTTTGGACTCCTTCCTCTGTCCTTTGGCAACATTATTTAATCAATAGGGTATAAAATAGTTTATGAGCAACTAAATGTATGCTGTTTTAAAGAATAGATTACTACCTGTTATCAAGGGGCTAATAAAGAAAACCATTGGTAAAAAGCGGACTTTAAAATCGTTTATTCCAGGTCGCCAAAACACCTCACTTTTATTAAATGATGCACAATTTACTCATTTTAGAAATCATGTTAGTATAAACTATGTTTATAAAATTGCATGTTATAAACATAGTGAAACTTGAGATGTTTAAATATGTCTAAATGAGAGATAATGTAAAAAAAATTTCTTCAAAATATCATTTCTTTTTTCTCCCAAGGCTTAAGTTCACGGAGCTGATATCCTATAATTAGGAAATTTTGTTATTTTGGACATATATTGGTACATGTAACTAAAACATTGGAGATTGCAGTTCGGAAATTATTGGAAGTTAGTTATCATGTATATATTTGAATGTGGAAGAAATATTTCTGAATGTGGTCTTCTATATAGTAGAAGTATTCTATGTAGTATAACTTCTATGAAGATATGTGTGACGCATAGTCCAAATTATATATCTACCCTTTGAAATATAGCTGATGTCTTCGTCTTTTTTTCGTGAACATTTATTAAAAAAAAGTGGAGTGGAAGAGTAGATCCTCTGAATCTTAACTTTCCTTTATTTAGTTCTTATTTAATTTCATTAATATTGATATTTTAAAATGCTGATTGAGTATTTTAAATTATTATAACGTCTTTTACAATGTTTACAAATTCCAGACATTATTATAAAGTAATACATTTTTTTGGGGTCATCCATAAAATATATTCTCCAAAAATGGCATTTTGACCCCTCCTCTCCGCTTCTCAACATGTCACTAAGACAAGACATCCCTCAGTGAGCTTCTCAAATTTATCAAGTACCCCCCTGATTTTGAGAAAACTAAAACAAATATACAATATTATACAATTTAAAAAACGTTGCAATATTTCATTTTATGTGTTTTAACATTTTTTATAGTTTCAGAAAGATTTTTAAACAGTGATTGAAAACATTGTCACCTATTTTGCTTTAAAAAAAGATAGTTATCACTCCCACGATGATGTCAAATATTGATCTATAGATACTGTAAGAGCTGTTTGCTCTTTTTCTATATTCAACTCTAAATAAAGACAATAAGGACAAATTACAAATACAAATATTTTATTTATATCCTAAATAAAATATAAAACATATACATGTGTAAGGTTCTTGAATTGACATATTTCAAGACAAACCCACAATTGAGCGTTGGCAAGTATAAATCCATATATTCGCGCCTAAATGAATCTATAGATTATTTTGTGGAAATGATTGGAAAGAAATGAAGAATTTCATGTGAGACATATTTTTTGGGTAGGCATCACTTGTACAGAATCCCCTGGGTCAGGTAGAAGGATTTTCCTCAATTGCGCAGACACACTCCAGGAAGTCGCCAGAAGTTTCCTCAATTGCTTGGAAAACCGACCTTCTTGGAGGTTGGAATCCAGAATGAGTGTCTCAAATATATACCCTCCATGCATATACTTAACGATATGGAAATGATAACAAATTGCTTTCCATATGGCTGAGAAATTCTTCGTCCTATAAATTAATTCCATTTAATCATGTCCATTTGTTGGAGGTCAAACGTACCTATAGACCATATTTTATGAGGAATGAATCAGACAAGAATATCTTTTATTAAAAAATTACCAATTTTCAAATAGGAAACGTACCTGTATCGATAAAACCTTTAATTTGATTTGTAATAAACCCTCTTATAATATTTTCTTGTTGAAAATTGTTCTATTTGTATATAACGATATGAGATTTTCATATTCTACGTAAAAGTTTTATGCATGTCGATTTTCAACTTCAATCTATTTTAACTTATCCAAGTCGCTTAGAGATTGTTATTGGTAATTTGGTTTATCCGCAAAATCACTCTTATTTTAATATTGGTATAAAAATATAAATGACAACAAAGACTAATTTTGTGGAAGGAGTATTAAATTTCGACATCGTTTGGTAATGGATAGAAGGTCAAATTATGTTCTTAAACAAACATGAAATTTATAAAATGGTGCTGTTAAGGAAATGAACGAAAACACAGAAGAGTGTAGATATTAGAATTTGTTTAAAACCCTGTTTGGTGTCACTTTTTCACTCAGAAACTTCATAATGTGCGCTATAATATAATTATTTTAATATTTACATGTTTATGTTTAATGCAACGCTTTATGTTTATTTAGACAATTTGAACGATAGTAAATGTTTCTATCGGTGTCTTAGCTGTAAAAGCAAAATAATACATGAAATTACGAAATCATTTCTTGCAATAAATTATATAGAAATCTAGAAGTATTTCACTTCTTGTAATTTTCGCTTACTGTAAGTATCACGCAGTTATTAAATAAATGATTAATCTGATCTGTAAATCGGTAGTATCACTGTTCATGTTGGTAAAGAGTTGTTTTAAGATAAAAGTAACGCCTTGAAATTTTAAGGAGAGGTGAATAGGCATCCTCCACTCAGGTTTAAGAGAGTTGCCACGCGCTGCTTGCTTCTCACTTACTCATTGTGAGACTAAAGTACCACTGCACACGAGAAGGACATTAATTAAATCAAGGTATATAATTATATATAACATCCGATGGATGGGAGCCTCATGTTGACCAAAACAGCTGTTACAAGTTCATATTTCTGATAGCACAACTTCATGAAGTATAACAATTTAGAAATGCATTTACAAAATTCATCTCCTCAAGTCGTAACAATAACTACAGACTCTCAAAACTTACTGAGTTTTCATTTATAAAGGAACAAATTTGGATTTATTTTAGAAAATGAAGTTGCAAATACCGTAAGCGGTGGTAACTTTGTAACTAGCAGTGTGAAATTGTGACAAAGTGTGGGTTAAAGTTTTAATCATTTAATATTGCGCCGTTTTTGACAGCTGAAGTGCTGCATTCCATACAACAACCAAAACATAAGAGTAATCGAGGGTACTTCCATGTAGTAGAATTAAATTGATTTTTTTCTTTTGCAATTTCATGCGGAAAAATAATGTTCAACTTTTCCAATATTTCTCATAATTTTCTTTGTTTGTGAAAACTTAATGCGATTTTAGTTGTAAGAATTATAAAGTTTAAATTGTGATTTAAAAAATAAACATTTTATAGTGTCGACTCTCATGATGCGGAGACTTGGAGAACATTTTTATTAAGATTAAGAATTTACATGAATTTGAAAAAATATACCACTTATTGATGTATAGTTCAATTGTGGTGTAATTAAATTGATTCTACAACAAATAACAGTCATTCTATAATAAGAGTCCTGTTTATAGCGAGAAATTTCAAATTTGTCACAAAGTTATTCCAACCTGCGATAATATAATGTGTTTCCGTAATATAGACACAACTAAACTTGAATTTAAACTGATGTTTTATGAAATTCACATGAGGCATTTGTACAACTTTTGCAACACTCAAGCAGCGTAAGTTGCTGCGGCAATAGAGTTCGTACTCCGAGCTCACCACCTGCTACTGCAACTTATTATTCTACTCTATTCTATTTGAAATATAAGCATTTTCCGAGATTTACAGGACGAATTATTTAATATATTATATAAAATGCAGTAAAAGCCACAAGTACGTAATTAATTTCTCATGAACAATACACAAACATTACAAGGCTCACGTACTTTGGACCTTATTGATACACGCGATACAAAATATTATATTATCTCCAACAAAATACGATAATTAATACTTTTCCATCAAAATGCCGAATACAAAAATTTTACGGTCGTACATTTTCAATAACTCGGACTCTTTGAAAGTCTTTCTCGCACAAGTATTTATCATAATCGGATCTCATTGACCTAATACACCCTTCCATTGTAATAAACACCGACCTGAATTATTTTTTCACGAATAAGAGATAAAAGTGTAAGAAAAACAAGTATGGAAAAAGAAAAGTGGTCCCGCCCTTGCCTGTTTAGTAAATTCTTGTTAAAACATAATTTGACTTTTATGTTTAACAAACAACTTAAAAATTAAAAATGATAAATTGAAAGACATTTCTATGTTGCTCATTGTTTTATTGGTATAAAGCTTTTTCGGCTGCATAGCAGCCATCGTCAGCCGAAAAAGCTTTTATACCAATAAAACAATGAGCAACATAGAAACGCCTTTCAATTTATCATGTTGCTAAAGCTCCACAATTAACAAGTAAAGTTAAAAATTAAGTAAAATAAGTAAAAATAAATCCAGAAATACAGATAAGAATTAAATTTGACAATAAATTAGAGGTTTTGTCTGCTTATTGTTATTTTACTCACGAGGAAAATGCTTTTTTAGAGAGTTCAATAAACCTCCGCTGCGCGAAAGAAGCTTCTTTTTCTTCAAATTGAAACATCATTTCAGAGTCCTGAGCAGTAGGTGGAGGAACACAGGACATAATATTGATGAGTGGTACAAAACAAATATTTTCCTTCCTTCAGGCCAAAAAAAAAAAAAAAATCGTCCTCGTCCATATGGGTGCATACATTGGATGTTAACGTCGCCATCTTCATACTTGGAGAGGATCAACCCAAAAAAACCCAATAATTGTCATAGTTATACGAGACGAAAGAACTTGTTGATAATTGTGACATTTTCATTGTGGATGATTTTACTTCACAAAACTTGAATGTTATGCAAAAATTAGCATCAAAGCTGATCTCTTCATTCCGATTAGGAATTCTGAAAGGGGGTGACGTGGTGATAACTCCGTGTACCTGGCACAGTTTTACCCTTTTAAAATCGACTTTCAAGTTCTTGTCTGGTAGCTAAGAGATTCTCTCTCTTTATGAGGGCAAGCTAAATATTTTTAATGTTGACTTGTCAGTAATCAATGACTTTTTTAGTAGTGTCGATGATATTTCTTGTTTGCATCTGCAGGTTTGCTCTTGTGACAAGACGCTTTACGGTGCCTCCAACGCCGTCGCAGGGGGATTTTCCACGACTGGTTGCAAAAATGTCCATTCCGCTGTTAGACAAAAATCTCTCATGAATGCACAGATTCAGAAAGCTCTTACAGTTTTTATACTGTCCCCCACAACCATCCGAAAAAAAAATTCTCTTTTTTACTGAAGGGAAATTGTTCCGCAGAAATTTTGTCACAACTTTAATGTTTCATAAGCAAAGCCCACATCATGTTCCAAATCTTCTGATATGACTCATAAACTGGAAACATGAAAATCTTAATTGAACTCAGGTTTAGTATAAATAACATCAGAGTGTAAATCACATTGGTCCCTGTGATATCCCTGAGCTTTATTGTACGACAAATGAAAAAAAATCGTTGAAGTCTAAGAGGATAATTGTTTTATTGTAAAGAAGATTTGATTTCAATTCTTTCAAATAATTTGCCTAAGATTTTGCGATGAATGAATGAGGAACAAGTTTTTCAACTACTATTTGTTACTTTTTTCCAAAATTCGTCATGGTAAGTCATTTTTAATGCCACTTGCTGAGTGCGATCAGTTGAAATCCAACAGTTGTAAGAACCATATAAATCCCATTCTTCAATCTTTGCTCGTAAAAAGTAAGTGAAATTTTCGGTTGGTGGCCCCTCATTTTTATTTCATTAAATCTACAAGTATATCCAAATCCCTTGCTTTCGCTGCTTTCTCACTTTCCTCTGTGTCTTCGTTAGAAGTTTTAGTGAATTCTACATGTAAAACTTTATAAACGTTTTTCTCCATCGATGCTGATTTAATCTTTCTTTTTCCATGAACAAGTCTCCATAGTGATTCAGAGAATGAACTTTAATTTAATTCACCTAAACTTGTCAAAGATGAGTTGATTTCCTCGACTCCTTGTTCCCTTGAAACTGATGTTTTTACTTTCATTATGGCTTTATCTGCTTCGGAAGGTAAATTTCGCACAACATCGTCATAGTAAGGTGCGCGTTCAGGTTCATCACTTTTCATTTTTGATTAACTTGGTCTCGACAGTGATGACAGATTTTTTGCTAATGAATTACTTTTTTCTACATCACCAATCATGGTATTCATTTGAAGTGCTTAATTTAAAGTTATACTACTCTGTTCTTTCCTTATTTAAATTTTATGTATTTCAAACGGATCAAAGCACAGTGTTTGATAGGTTTCATACTTCAAAAGGTAATATTTTTTATGATGTTCACAAACAGTAAGTAAACATTCAGCACTCACTTCACTTCTTAAAACCAAAATCTCCTTTTCAGCTGCACTTAAAGAACGTTTAATGTTTATCAATTTGTTCATTTTCTTGTGACACTGTTTCCTTTACTTCTCCTGCACTATAATCAGACAACGGCTCACTACTTCGTGGTATTGTAAAAAACAAAAAAATTGTAAGAAACTTTCTACACTTTCAAGGTTTAATGTAGATGCTTGAATATAACTGAGACAGTTATGAGAACACTTCCTTATAACGAGATAAAGGTTTGACGAAAGAAAAATAATCAACAACCCTGGAGTGATTAAATAAGGCTGGGGAGACATCCTGAAAAAACAAACATTACCATAAGCAAGACTATGAATCACTCCTTTGAACTGAACCATTGATGGAGATTGAAGAAAGCAGCCAGTTAATGATAAGATACAAACTCCCAAACACGCAAAATGCAAACTTTTGTCGACACGGCATGCTCAGTCCCGCATTTTCCAGAGTCCCATAATGTTTGTTGTTCTAAGTAGTGTGAGGTAAGTGACGGGCATTGACGACACATTGCTGAATAATTTACACAATGTTTCTAAATGCATTGAGGGATAAAAGTACTAACAAATAAAGCGATTTGTGACTATGTGCGATCTACTTTTCCTACTAAAATGCAATACAATAAAATAATATTATTGTTATAACAAAAAATTACTAAACAGGCAAGGGCGGGACCATTGTTTCTCTCCACACTTGTTTTTCCTACACTTTTAGCTCTTATTCGCAAAAAAAAATTCAGGTCTTATTTTGGCCTTTTGAGATATATCATTTAAAAGAGACAAAGATTTTCACGTCCAAAATTGATAGAAAATCATTTTTCTTAATTTAAAAAACTTTCTTTCTATAAATACAAGCTCGATATCTTTTTCTCCTTAATTTATGTTCTTTAAAGTATGTGTACATACATTTTTATGTTGATTCTTGAATTATTTTCGGAGTTATGAATTTTTTTATTAAATGCGCAGATCTCTACCTGCACTCACGAGAGCAACAATTCTCCGAAAAATGCAAAATGTTTAATATACTTAATGTGACCTAGGAACCTAAAAATTCATGTGATCAAGTGTACCAAATTTCATCAAAATCTGAGATGGTAGGTGCCATGGCTTGGTTGATGTGATGTGGAATGACCCTTTTATTTTTGTAACATGTCACCAAAATTCAGATTTTTCAATGGTTAACCTTACATTGTGCAACCAAGTTATGAAATAATTAAATTTTATTACTTATTCTCGGAGGTGAGACGAGTATTTCTTTTATTTTGTTTTTTTAATATTTCCGGTTTAAACACATATTATATAATACACTCATGATATTTTATTATTCACCATTACACGCCTCAACGCTTGACGAATAAATGTATTGACGAGAATAGTTATAGCTGGTTTTCACACATTTATAAAAGCATGTTGTTTTCTTCACAATCTCGATGTTCATTTGCGAATTAGATTACTATTGACTCATTAGTGAATCACAACTTACAGTGTGTCGAATTGGAATCATTGGTATTAGTTTTGTAATACCATATTCCGCGTTTTTTCTCCAACTCTTCTGTATTTTCAAAATCCGGAATCAATGCCTCAGCAATCTCCAAGCATGATGAATATATTTTCGATTTATTCTTCTAGCTTGAAATATTCCACTGCGTGGATGGATTTGAATTTCTTTGATCAACATTTCGCTTTCAATATGAAATTTTCGTACCATTTTCACTAAAATATTTCAACTTGTGTAACTTTCCAAATTCAGAAAACTAACCACTGGCAAGAATGTTAACTGTACCGCTATTGGCTTTGGTTTATCCCTTGCTATCCGGGGTGCAATGACTTTTTCCTAGGACACCCCTCCATTATTGCGTATTCACTGTAATCCAGCTGAGTAGACGGCTGCAGGGTTGTCTAGTGCACCAAGATTCTGTGCAATTTTACGTTGCGAATCACCAATCGATTTTAAAAATAGTGTAACGTACTTAAATGTCAACGAATGCTAGAAATTCTAAAATATATCAATTGATTAAAAAAGAGTGTTTATTTAGATTTTAATATAAATTTGTTTCGATTTTAAATCATATTGTAGATATTTTTTATAAAATATTCATCAAACGTAATAATAGAATGAATTCTGAAGTACATAAACAATACTCCAAAGAAATATTCTTCTCAACGTAGGCCCTGTTGTGCTGAAAGCGCGCCTCACTCGCATCTCGGACGGTGCTTTTTAAAATTCTATAATATTTTTGCTATTGCATATTATAAACTACAACTTGGCGAAAAACTTCCTTATTCCTCATGTTTTAATATTATGTAGGTGAAATCTCCAAACTCGAAACTTCCTCGTTCAACTTTTTCAATTCACCAACTCGTAAAATCACACACGAAATGTTTAATAAATCACCACTCAGTTGGAAAATAAGTTATGACTTTCTAACTCACGTCGCTTTCAGAAACTATAGCGTTGAAAACTATAGTGTTCAAATTTAGAAAAAAATTATTGATAATTGACTAAAAAATAGCTAGTTGAACGGAAAAAATACTTAACATGAGTTTGCACATTTTCGACTTCAAAGCCATTTTTACCATATTTCTCCAATTTTATACAAAAAGGAATTTCACATTCAGATTCAGTACCCTTGAAATCATAAAATTCATGAAATAATAAAAAACCCGTTGCGTATATTTTGCAAACGTTTACTCCCATTTACGTTACGGCATTACCTTCTGGGACAATTCAGTCATAGCATTCAAACTTTCAGAATTCAGAAGAGGATAGTTCGGATAATTTGTAAATCTCACCCCCGAAACTCTTGTAAACCTTTATTTAAGGAATCAAATATCTTAACACTTCGCTGCATTTATATTTATGAAACGGTCGTGTTTGTTAAGACCGAATTACTGAAGTGACACCCTTGCTTCATTCGAAACGGTCTCGTTCACGAACACAATACTCGCAATAGGAATAATATTCATCGCCCTAGGTTCTCTAGACTTTGTCTAGGGGCATGTTTATTGTAATAATAAATTGTGAATTTGGTGTTATTTCAATTCTTAAACACTATACTCAGAATAATCTATAGTTCGATAATAATTTGTACATGCAAATTTTTGCGTTAAAATACAAACATATGGACGTTCTATTAGTATTATAACTCGCAGCTAACTTTTTATCTTATCTAAGAATATTTGCTGAATTGTTTTTGAATCCGCCTCTGCCTTAGGGCCCTTGATCGGAATTGATGGGATGGTCCCTTGCTTGCTTCCGGAGAGTAAATTAGTTTTTTTTCCTCCATGTGGTCATACGCAGTTTGTACTGTTTTTTGACAATAAATTTATTATTATTAAATGTATTATTAAAGTTATTACGACCATGATTTTTCATTCCTAGTTCCCGCCCATGAAACTGTCGTGCGTTTCTAAAAGAATGTCTCAGGCCTGAAAGTGTCGGTCGCAAGCCAAGAACTGAACGCACAGTAATATCGTCGCGCGCATTGTGCTTCTACGACGGACAGTAATGCGTCGTCCGACACTGCGACACTTTTACTGTTCGTGTGACGCCAGCGTAAGCATTCTCCACGCAAATCAACAAGAGGTGAAGGCCTCCGTATTTTCCGTGTCCTGTAGAGTCAAGATGGTGCCTCAGAGGAGAACGACTGTGAAGTGGATGTCCTTTCCGTCGCACCTCCCCGAGGTGGATGATGCATGAGTATAGGATAGAGTCAATGTGATGGAAAAGTGAGACACACTTGCAAACCCGAAGCATAAATTTTGATCAACCAGACATCGAACCCCGCCTCCAGGGGCGTTAGTCCAGCGCACTTACTTCTATGCGCTCTTCATATCTTTTCATTTTGTTTCAAATATTAATCAAGAATAAAATATTGTATGAATATCTTTTAGAGGTAATCAGAGTACTTTGGTAACTTCTTCTCAACTATTAAAAATGTTTTATTTTTTATAATTTTGTATCATGATTTCGAAAAGGTATGTGCATGAATTATAAACCGTGAATAAACTGCGCTCTCAGATTGCTTTAATCTGAAACATTGACCTTTTTTCTTAAAAAATGGGCATTGAATCTTTTTAAAGAGTAAATAATCATACAATCTGTAAATAAATTGCGTCAAACATGTTTTGCAAATATTTGTGGAATGTTTCTAAATGAATAGGTAATATTCTTACTCTTCATATCCCCCACAGAAGAGTAAAGTGGAGTTATCAAAATCATGTCTTGGAAAAAATAAGTATCTTATTATCCAGATCACAAAATCACCTAAATCCTTAAGAGATTGGTTTGTTGTGTGCGCTCTTCGTCTAGACCGCTACGACCGTCTGCAACTCGGAGAAGTCGGTCACTGGCGTGGATGCTTTCGCACCAGGCCGAAGAGTTTCGACGCCTTGCGCACTTGGCTTTTCCCCTTCTTCTTTTCATTATCACCCCGCTCTGTCTCCGTCGTCTTCTTCCTCGCCGCTAGGGGAGATTGCGCTCTCCGGTCACGTAGTTCCACCGCATTTTACTAGATGGGGTTGTTCTCGCGCCGGCGTGAGTTATTTAAAGAACGTCCGGCAAGTTTTCCTTGCCACACCAACCTCCAAAGCTACTCGGGAAATTTATTTTATTAATATAAAATATTAAAATTATATTAGATGTATAAAATTCTAAAATTTTAAATCCAAAAATGAAGAGAACATTTGTCAGTAAACGTTGCAATGAAAATTATAAGACTGAGAATCCAGACATTTCTGATAAATCAAAGATGCTATCTATTGCGGATGAGTAAAGGGAGTTCATTTATATCACAAAAATTTTCTGTTTACTAGAGTATTTGTATTTGTTATACAGAAAAACATTGTGGTATTCCTATGTTGTGGTTCCATCTTATATCATTTGAACAATGATACTTGACACATCAACTTTTAACGTACATCTTACAATATTGAATTGATATCCAACCAATTTGAGAACTGAACAAAACAATTCTCGCTGGGCTGGTTTTACGGAATAAATTATTTTTCTTAATTAGTTTATTGTTATATGATATTTATTCATATATGAACTGAAAACTGTAGTAGGTGCCTGGAGAGAATATTATTTCCTCCTTCACAAATATGCCGGTAGCCTTCAAAATTAGTCAAAATACGAAAGAGATTACTCAAAATGTATGCCCTTATAACCGTGTACAGACGCAGGGATCTCTCTTGAATTATTTTCGTGTCTCCGTAAGAAATAGTTATATTTATTTAGGTCGAACAATATAAGAAATAAAGAACTGATATTTTTGATATCATTCCCCTTATTATTGGAAGTAAAATTAGTTTTACAGAGATTCGATCGTTATATCTTTATTGTCTTTACTGAGCGAGGTATGGTTAGAGAGCTTGAAGTACCATAGTTGGGTGTAAATTATGTCTTTGAAGTATAAGTAAAGAATGGCATATTTTTCTTCTTCTTTTTTTTTCATTTCGTTTATTTGAATTACTCTCATACACCAGTTCCCAACACAGTAATTACCTGAGTTCTTATTATCCCTCGTGTAAATTAATAATAATACGTTGTAATATTAATGACTTGCAGACATTAAATAATAAATACTTTTTTATAATTTGAAAAAATTACAAAAATGTTTCTTTCAGAAGTTTTATAGTTTGATCCATTGGAGAGGTCTTTGCTGTAAACAGTCTGAAGAATTCCATTTGTCTTTTAAAATAAAAAAGAAACATTTTGGCACAATTCGCGAACACATGCTAATGTTATCAATTAATATTTAAAATTGCTTTATAAATAGCGTTCTGATGTTTTGTCTAGAAATGCAAAAATTAATGTCTTTAAATTTTTTGCTAGCCCAAACGTGGATAAATTTTTAAGAAAGTTGGAAGAAGAGAAAACATTTTATCCTAGCGGATCTTCCTGTTTGGTCTTCGGAGCACGTTATTGTTGTTGACGAACTGAATGACCGTTTCTCATAAAAGTTAGTGCCAAACGATGTTTCACCATCCGATTCTGCTTGAACAATTGTCGTTGAAGCAGATCCCTTTTTCGAAAGGTACATAGTGATAGTTCGTCTTATTTTGTCTATAACGGTTTATTCAGTACATTCATCACACGCACCCTCGTTTACTTCAGAAGTGATTCACTAACCAATGGATGTCGGAAACTGAAAGTGTTTATTTGTCCATTATTATATTCTACAGTGTGTGAGAAAAGATTCGTATAGCTTGTTACATACTTGTGCTCCAGCAGTTTTATATACCTATTCTTCAAACACACACCTATTTAAATATGCAAATGTAATGATAAAGCAATAAAATATGATCCTTATTTCCTTTTTGATACAGATACACGTAATATGTAATACATATACGTAATACGAATATGAAGCATAATACGAGTGATCGCTAACCTTATGAATGTGTTGCCTTTAAGTCGGTGAGGTGTCTTAGAATTTAAGAGGAAGTGGCTTTAAACCTCTTTCTGCAAGGAAGGATCATCAGCTTTAAGAAGATATAAGGATGAGCGGTAAACATTTCTCTAACTTAACGTCAAAAAAGATTATTTAATGCGACCTTTGTTCTCGTGTTTCTCTTATTCACACGTATATTTTGTATTGGATGAGATGTGGAGCAACCAGTAACTCATTACATGCTGTATTTTATAGCAGTAGTTTACAGCAGAGAATGAGATCCAATGAAGAACTTAAGTTATCGGTTTACTCGGTGGATTTTAGGTTTTAGTAGTGGTCGAGACGAAGTATTTTCACAGTTAGGGTGCGATCCTGTCGTCTGTGGTCTCAGAGGAAATAGTAATGATAAAATATATATATATATATATATATATATATATATATATATATATATATATATATATATTCAATCCTCCCAATTTTCATATTGTATTTTAAAATGTAAATGTTTTAAATGGTTAGACGGAAGAGCGGACCTTAAGGTCTGAGTCTCGCCAAAATAAACACTCTTTTATTTATTATTATCATCATCATCGGAGGAGATATCGTTCAGAGGAGGGACATCACGACGGCCCTCTCTCTTTCAAGAGAGCTGTATTTCCTAGAGGATTTGTCTCCAAGTTCACAATATTGACGAAATAAACATTAATGAAGTCGAATATGGGGGAGAAGGGAAGAGAAAACGTTCTAGCAACCCACTGAAGAAAAGAAGAATTTATTCATCGATATCGATTAACATGCATTGCAAAAAGTTGATGATGGTTCACATTACTCCAACATTCCAACTCATCTGCTTTTCTTATTCTGGAATTTTCTTGGCTAAGATTTACTTCAGGAAAACAGTCATTTACCTGATAACATCCAGAAGCAAAAGCGTGTAGAAGATCGGTTCTCTTTTCCCTCAATAGGATATTGAACTATCGTATTTTTTTGGTAATGGGGCATTTAGAGCGAATCTCCACTCCCATAGAAGAATATTTTCGTGGTGCATTTTTCAAATCAAGACAATGCTTATAATTTACTGACAAGTGTTATTGTATTTAAACTTTAATAAGCACAAACACGATTTAATTCTCAATGAAACATCTCCCTCCCGAACCTTGAGACCGCTTTATTGTGCGCTCCTATCGAACTCTATCTTCTTCAATAATCCAATAAGAGTGGTATCATAAATTACAATCAAACGGTTTCATCTAACTAATATTTAAAGAATTCGAAGCGAAGGTGCTGTCATTTTTAACATACCCAGTGAGTTAAGGAACGTAGGAGGAGATGATTGTAGAGAAGTAAGAAATCAAGTACAATAAGATATACGAGGACGAATGGGGCATTAGGATACCATTCATTTGTGGTTGAGTTTGAATTGTATTGCTTTGCTCTATATAACGCCAGCAAATCTCGAGGAGTAGAGGTTACTGGATGAAGATGGAGGAGGATGGGTAGAGGGTTAGGGTATTGATTACAATTACTTGCATTTTTGTCTTTCTATTTACATAGACGCAGAAGAAGTTATGCAAGCGAAGAGACTACGTTATTATATAATATATTGAATTCTGAGTTATGTATTTTGGTAGTAAAATATATGTATTCTATCCAAATATCTATATTATTTATTTTATAAGGACCTGTACAACAAACTTTTTTTCCTGCTCTCTCGTTGGGTTCCTAATTTGACGAAGATAAGGCGCATTTATCCATCTTTGTGACCATACATTCGAACATTAGTTTTTGACTGAGATTATTATTCTGAATAATAGTTTCAAGTGACATCTCCTTATAACAAGCCATGAGAAACACGAAAAAGACTCTGACTGTAGGAACTTTTTGACTCGCACAAAAGTTATGTCCTTTGATCAAAGGAAATGAAATCATACATACGCTATTTTATTAATGTTTACTTTTCACTTGAAGTTATTAGAAAACTCATAAAAAGTGTTTTCATTTCTCGAGTTCCCGTGTAATACAAATTGGAGAGATATTTGTTATTATAGCTCTGGAGGGAGACGTCATCAATACATTGGGTTTATTTATTTTCTCTAAATTTTGTATTTATTTGCCTTCGGCTCCTATGTATTTATTTTGTTGTTAACAAGAACGCGGAATTACTTCTCGAAATCTCGCTACATTGAATTATCTTCCTCCAATGTTCAAACAAGTGTCGCAAATGCAATCGTTCGTTGGGAATATCGAATGTTAAGCGTCCCGTTTACCTTACTAACGTTTTTGCAGGACATGGACATTGTCTCTCTCGGGAAGGCGCAATGTATGACGAGAAAAGAACATGTTTCGAATGTTAAGGAAAGTGTCTACCTTCGTCCTGGCAACTGATGCTAGGAAAGTTCTTTGAAACAGTGTTTGAGGAGTCTCATTTCCGAAGCGGAGGTGAAATGGTCCGTGGGATTCTAAGTGTTTTCCGACTGCCAAGTATCGTAAAGAGACTGCAATGACCGCA
Source organism: Laupala kohalensis (assembly GCA_002313205.1). Lineage (NCBI taxonomy): Eukaryota > Metazoa > Arthropoda > Insecta > Orthoptera > Trigonidiidae > Laupala > Laupala kohalensis. The sequence continues at coordinate 1,050,460 of NNCF01127626.1, forward strand.
TAGACAACAGTTCTATTCCGAATTGGACCCTCTCAGAACACAAATGCTACAGTGGAAAAAAAGGCCAGAGAAAGCGACGCCGCTGTGGTGACCCTTATGTCGAAATAGAGAAACGTTTTGGAGATTTTGTCAGAAGATACGTGAAAAAATATTATTCAATTGTTTGTATTCACTTGCACGGCAAAAGTAGCTTAATAAACAATATCACTTGGTAAAAGATATAGTGACGCTTGAAATGTGGAGATTGTGATATAGGGAACCAAAATTTTGCCAGGAGTAATTAGAAGGTAGTAGATGTACTGTACAATAGGTGCAGAAAACTAACTCAAAATACCAGAAAATTGAACTTCCTTCAGATGCTATCCACGTGAAAGCAACTTGTAAGTAACTTTAATTGATTGTCTTATCAAAATACTTAACGTAGTGATACTAAAATCCTTTTTCATGGAAGTAATTTTGTAATCATTCTACATTTTGATTTTGGGTACATTAGGTGATGATCTGGGTATTATTTAGTGGATCAGGGTATTATCCAGGTGCGTATATGTAATTTTCATCTCTCTAACACACGAAAATGAATTATCTGTTTATCACATATGACATTATTTTAAACATTGGAAGCATTTACCATAGAATCAAGTTGCTCGGTGGTTGGGTGGGGTAACAACCGAGCCATGAGATATAATAATTTTTAAAAATGTATCTCAAAATTTTAGAAATTGTCTTTTTCTAGTAAGGGAACATAAAATCTTGAGTCTCGTAGCCATTGGAATGAGGAAAAAGAAAGCACCTGACCATCTTATTATAGACAGAGGAATAGTAGAATGTATTTTGGGGAAAAAAATTGAAACCTACATGCTGGTGAACAAATTCAGTCATTCACGAATGTTCAAAATTTGATTATTTCATGGAAAATAGTAAATATTATGTCTTTCATATTACAAAGAAATATTTTACAAAAATCTAGATTGAGAAAATACCTTGTGATATCTAAATAACAAACGTAAGATAACTATAAGATACAAACATTTATGATCAATGGACAACAACTTTCTGAGAATTGGACTCACTAATAGAGGATTCATCAATTTATTTGTGAGAAATTGCATTACCTTGATTTAATGTAAATCTAGTCGTCTCATTTCACTGCATGGTATAGTGTATATATAATAAGATATATGATATTTCAACAAGATAATATATTTCCTGCATATTCCGATTTTCAATATTTAGTGAGCTGGCTCCCTACCCCTACATCTACTAATGTAAATAAGCTACAATCCCGTACCGTCTGTTCCAGCTGTTCTTAATAATTCTAGAGAAGGCATTGTAGGGTTTATAAACATATATTTTCAGAATGTACATGATTGTTATTTAGAAGACTATTTTCTAAATATGTAGAACCCGTAAATGTCTACTTATAAAAACTATAATGATGCTAATATACGAGACCGTAAGGAAAAATTCTCTTAAGAGTGCATACCTAACTTAAGCAAAATAAAAATACATATTTTACTTATGTAAATATTCAGAATATTCATGTAAATAATATGTAAATAAATCAGAAAGTATTCACAAAATGTTCAATTTTATCAAAGCTTGACAGAAAAGGATATAAACAACATATCAAATTTAAAAAATAGTCCATTCCCTATTTTCCGTTTCCTGATGGAAATTCCTTTCTCTTCTTGCATGTGATGACCTGACGTTGAATGTTTGGGTACGAAATAGGACTTCCTGCACTCCCTGAACTAGGAAATCGATAACATCATGGTTCGCAGTTGATCTGATTTTTATTGTAATCAAATCTTTACACATCGGCGCGCAGAGTGCGTTGGAGAATGTTTCATTTAAATGTCCGTTTTCACATCGGAGTAGCAATGAGAATCAAAGTGATGTTTCGGTATTTTGGGAATATAGTTTTTGTAAAGCACTGGCGACTGTTCTGGAAAGCTGTAATATTTCGCACTTCTAAAATTGCCGTCGGAAATTCCAGTGAAGACCAGATGCCAGAAATAAGTTAGAAATTTGACGGGGAAAGTATCGTTAGTTCTTACTACTGTTTAACTCATTTATTTAAGATACTTATTTAAGATCGAGATTATGGGTGTGATTAATTGCCAAATTCTGTTTTTGGGAACCTTTCGGGAACAATATTCTGTTGTGAATATATCTCGTAGCTTTGGAGATACACGATCTACAGACTGGACGCTAAAACATGTATGGCCGACCTGTTTCCTACGCAATTATGCATAGCGTAACAATATCATGAAATATGCAGCTACTTTGGAGAGCCGTTCTGTTTGGCGTTTGCTTCTGTCGCGCTTCCATGACAACGAGGAGATGCTAATTTGAATATGAACAGGGGCTGATGGTGATGTTCTTTTTTTCCTTTTTGAGTGGAAATCTAGAAGGCTAGAAACGAACCTCATGATACCGTAATCGATTTTTTAAATTAGATTTGCGTCATACGTTAAAAGATGTGATACGTTACATGATAACACCATATTTCCGATAATACATGCATAAAATATTGCTATGGTGAACGAATGAACTAATTTCTATTTATTGAGCACTAACACAGTTCGTTTTTGTATTGTTTTACTTTTTCGATGAAAAATATATTTTCAATATAATAGGAACTACTAAGTAAACTTTTCTTCTTGCTTTGTATATTTTAAATGCATCATGTTTTCTTATTATTGTTAAGTCGTTTAATATTTCAACTAAAAACTATCTACGATAATCGTGTATATATATATATATATATATATATATATATATATATATATATATATATATATATATATATATATATATATATATATATATATATATATATANATATATATATATATATATATATATATATATATATATAATCGTAATTAAGGATTACTCTTCTTTTGCAATTCTCATTGTCATAACATATTCCATTTATTTGATATACTTTTATTACACTTATCATCTCAAGTGAATGTCAAAACCTATAAATATGACACCAGTTACATGAAAGTTTCTTTTCCTGATTTTGAAATTATGAAAACAAAGTCAGAAGATTGAGAACGTTTTATTTCAGCAGCAATGGAACATCTCCTTTTCTCTCTCTCTCTCTCTTCGTCTTTGCTCTTTCTTCTTCCTCTTCTTTTTCAAGAGTGTGAGACAGCGAACAGTGATGTTTCCCCATCAGACTGTTCCCTGTCTCTGTGTTCATTAAGCAATGTTATTTTCTTACACCTTTTGAACCATTTTCCACCAGTTTCTGTTGGTTTTTCTTGGTCCCTGGAAAATCAAGGATTTCACTGAAGTGCAGTGTCTGCTATATTGTTTTCTTCATTTTATAAGGTTGTGTGTTGTGTAGGAAAATTTTATACTGATCTTTAAAAATATTAAGAAAACCGTAAATGATTACAAACCTTTTCTTTGAGCCATTAACGAACATACAATATTTTCGTTATTGTGATTAGTAAGGAGATGTGTATTCAATTTCGACTGTCATTTAGAATAATCCTATAGCGAAATATGAACAACTATATTTGGACAAGAATATAAATATCGCTGGTCCAACGAGTCACCGACCTCCCGCGCAGGATAACAGGAAACCATTTGGAGCAGCGACAGTGTCGGTCGTGGGGGCCAGACAAGCGGCCTGGATAAGTGTGTCAAAGCGTTCTTATCACTAGCACCCGGTGGTCCTTCACTGCTCGATGGTTTCTTTCAAATTCCCAGCTTCAAAAGTGGAGATTGTACCCCGCGCAAGAGCATGCTCCTGTCCGTGATAAGGTCACTCTCCGCCACCATCTGGAACCGTTGAGGACTGAGGACTGCGAGGGTTGCGTGGAGACACGACGAGGCATGAGGCCGAATATCTCGGTCGCTTCCGCAACTTTTTGTGGAGAAGTTACCTGCTCGACGCAGGTGTTTTAGGCAGGATTTGGCCTTATGATTAACACATTGCGTCAAGACATGCGAGACGATACGAATGGATGACATTGTTCTGCTCTGCTATTAGAATGTGCGGAGTTTAAATGTTATGTAGAAATTGTTTCTACCAAGTACTTAAATTAAACAGCTTATTATTTTTGTTGAAATTTTCAAAATACACAACAAGTTGGTATGCAAATATAATATTTTTAACATGAATAGATTTTACAGTGTATTATACAATGGGAATTATTTGTTTCTTAAAATATATGTTATTGATGAAAAAGCATATTTTGTTCTCTACAACCAACAATTTGATCTTAGCCGATGTGGAGATCGCTACGTTCTTCAGCGTTGCTGTAATGCACGAGTGTAAGTGCTTGCGGCATGGCGCCCGAGGCAAAAGGGTGCAGAGCCTGCAGTGCCTCTAAACCTCCACCTACAGAGATGACGCGGAACCGGCCGCGAACCGGAAGGTGCGTCGCACGTATATGAACCGGAACCGATCGCTCGGGGCAGCGCCGCGCCGGTCAGTCCACGACGAGCCTCCGGATGCGGACTCAGAGCACCGCTCGCTCCCCCGCCCCCCAGCAATGGAAGGGAAAGCAAAGGGGATCGAATGTTGGATAGAAGAGGAAATGACTGATTTTTAGGTACGAGAAAGGAAGGAATAATGGTGAACATGCAAGGATAACGGATACCAAGAGAACGTCAAGAAAGGAGGAAATAAGGATAAAGTGTGAGATAAACTGAAGGATAATAGTATAAAGCAAAGAAGATACACAATGCGGGGACGGAAACTATTGAACGCATTAATGATGCATGTAGAACTGAAAGAAATTCAAAAAGTAGTACGAAGCACAGTATTTACATTACATGGCAGGAAATTATTAACGAAGTATACTGAGAATCTTGTCCATCAGTCTGTCAAGGGAGTTGCGTCATATATTCATACAAAGAATGTCAGGAAGAAATTTTGTCGAAGAAGTAGAAATATGAAGAAGGAAGAAATAAGTACCAACTAAAAGTAATAAGTTGCCACATCAGTAGCTGGAGGATCTAGGATTTTCCTCCATCAGAGAAATTTATCTATGCTGAAGTGCGACGAGAAGTAAGACAGAGTTGACATTACGAAGAAAGTTACAATAATCTTAATCATCATTACTAGAAAATAAAGACTTAGTTTTATCTCGTTGTTAAAACTGTACTTTTTAGATTAGTAGGACATAATAATAATTATTATTATTTATTTCATGACCAAATTTTGATGTGGTGATGTTTAAGTCACGTTGCGAGGAAGAGAGGTCGGATTGCCGGGCAGCGTGACAAACAGAGCAGAAATTTGTCTGGAGTAGGTGAGGAAAACTCCAGCTGAAACGTCTCCTGAACCCACTGAATGGGGGGGGGGGTTCAAATTACTAGAATAATGAAAGCAAAGTCTCGGCCTCTACCTCATCACAGTTGTCGATTATGGACATTCAGGAAAAAAATACAAAATTACATTGGACAAAAGCAAGAGAAGGAATTGAATTGGAAACTTTGTCTGTGACCGGAGAGATGGATGACTTCAGGCTCTGTCGAGAAGAATGCACAGAATTTTGATCAACGACTAATAAAGGCTGCATTTAAGACGAATCAAGAAAAATTGTCTCGAACCTATCAGAATGAACAGATACTCAAACACATACAGATCAACGAATTACTTCCACAGAACTGCGATGATTTTGAAACTGATCTCATAGAAAAAGGATTTATGGAAAGCTGCATCTAGTGAAGTAGTAATATTGTTGATGGCGTTTGTTTCTAAAATCTAGAAATCTCATACGATATTTCAAATGCATGAATAAACACGAGAGGAAGTAATGGAATGCTTACGGGTGAAGAAATATGAAAGTACATTGAAGTATTTAAAATATATATTGACGATCAGATATGGATACATTTCGACTTCATATACTCCTTGGATCATATTACGAATATTTTTGACGGGATCATTTCGGTACTAGTATAATTTGTATTGACATCTGAACTTATTTGTATTTACTTCGCAATAGAAAAATACAATTGTATTTTATTTCCTTTCACTGAAGTACACAATATTCAAAAACCAATGTATAATTCCATTTTTTTCCTCCACACTTAATTAAACATTCTTCAACATTCTCCATGGACCAGGCAGGCAGGGAACGAGAGAGAGGGAAGAGAGAGAGGGAGGGTGGGACGGACGCCACGTCACTCGACGGTTGCCTGCGGAACTCGCCCTTTCCGCGCTGCGCCGCCTGCCCCTGCCAAGTCACAAACGCCCGCCGCCGCCACAGCCGCCTACGCTGCCGCCGCGCGCGCGAGTAACCCAAGCGCCGCCGCATATCCGCATGGGAAGAGCGAGGGCGCGCGGGGCAACTGCGACGGATCCCGCGGCGCGTTGCGCGTGTATGAAAAGAGAAATGTCATAAACATACTGAACAAATATTAAGATCTAAATACCATTAACGTAGTCTTTTAATGTGATTACTCGCGTAGCAGCGTTGTAATGTTGTGATACCGACTAACCATGGAGGTGGAGGCGTTCGGCTTTGTTAGCTAGTGCCTGCTCGACAAAAAAGCAAGAAACGTATTACGGGATCGCTGTTGTTAATATCGTCCACGTAAAGGAGTATTACCGGCTCGCCTTTGGTCTTTCGTCGCTATGTAATGCTGCTAATGATTATCCGGTTTTCAGGTGTTAGTGTTTTAAGCGAGTAGAGGACGTCGCAATACAATGGTATCAATAGTATTCTTTGTAGTAATCACAAAATTACGCGTACACATTTCAATTCAGGAGATTTCAGCATACTTTTATACAGCACCTACTTAGTTGGATAAGTGTACGTACGCATGATTAGCGAATTTATTCATTTTAGTTTTATTTTAAAGCTAAACTCTCAAATAGTATGTTATGTTTTTTTTTCTTATTTTTTCTTTTAACTAACTAATGAATCTTTTCAACCATACTTCAATAACCGTGATAAAATCAAAAATAAATGTATTAAATATCAATAAAACCTATTTGTCTCTAGATCATTGAGCAATACTTAGATAAACGAACCTAAATTTTTGAAAGAGGAAGCTCAACACAATCCGATGATCGGTAAACACGATAACTCAAGCTATGTCATACATAAACTTTTTCATCTCAATATTTTGTAATCAAAATATTTCATCTCAATATTTCGTCAAAATATTTCATCAGTTCATTCATGAACTTTTTCATCTCAATATTTTGCTAACCAAAATCGAGGAAGTAATTATCGACTTAGTCACATTATCACTTCTTTCAGTATATGAAAGATTTGCTGTCACATTATTGTCGCATAGCTCAAATGAACGTGCCACCACTACGTGGTCATCTGCCATTGCGTATATGGCGTTCCATGATTACGGCGTTGTCCTCTCCTGTGGTGCTTTGCGAGTGCCAAGTACCCTGCTGGGGATAGAGATGTCCGTGTGTCAGAGGTCCACGGAGGACTCAACACACGATCGGAAAGTTGGAAACCAGTGCAGGGAGTGAAATACTCAATCACGAAACTTCCTATGCTGTTGTATATTCATACCTCGTCATTCTCTTCATGATATCATATTCCTCTGCCTCAACCAAACTAGTACGATTTACGTTTCAGTGTACATTCTGCTTTTCATCAAATAAACATCACCTTGTTGCTATTTTCCCCTTTATTCACTATGGCGTATTTATTCTACATGCATCACGGTTTGATTACGTCTTCTTCTACATATAGGATTATTTGGAATCGTAAGTTGAACATTTCGCCATAACTATTTTATCTCCTCTTCTCTTATCTCATTGTATCCATTTTTCTTCCTCGCTTCGTTTGTAATTTCGTAGTTGGTTGGGCAGTATATGCCACAGTTCGTTCTCCACTTGAGCGCGCAATTTTCGTAACATCCTACTTTCCTCTTGTTCTCAACTCTTGAACTTTCATTATTCTCTCCACTCAGTAGCTTTCCCGTTCATAGAGTGGAGCCACCTCCCTTCTCCTTGCACTTATCTCCACTCAGGTGTCCCATGAGGTGAGGTAGGAAGATTGGTGAGCCACTTGCCTCACGGGAAATGGTCTCATGCGCCCACGTGCGCGACCCTGCTGTTTTCATATGACGAATTATTGGGATGCTGTGAGAAAAGAAAATGTGAGAAGAGCAAGAGCATGCTATTTACAGTGACGATTTTATTTACGAGAAACACTAAATACTAATAAGAAGTGTTTGAGCAAATGGCAAATGACAGCAATGTGGGTGAAGTAAATGCAGTTGCGCTTAGCAAATTGATTCATGGTACATGTGGGGGTGGGGGAAGTCTTTAGAAAATGCATAACCATCTTGTATATTGGTGTGGAACATTGATGGTGTTCACTCAAACGTTTTGAGTTCTAGAGATGACGAACGATATACTGGTACATCAATGGGTTCACAACAAGCAAGTACGGAGGAAAACTGGAAACTATCTGAGGGAGTTTCTAATTATTATGTTGTAAAAGTAATAAAACATTATGATGAAGGCAACTGCTCGGTAAGGAGGCACAGATTCCTCCGAGGTCCATGTACACTTCATGTGATGGTCTCTTACTCCTTCATAGGCATTGTGACGTGAATGTGGCTCCCCGCCGCGCAGTGGCATTCAACGCTTTGCAGCAACGCAGTACTTGGCCGGAGCGAAGTGCATTGCCATCGCAGCTACTATTTGGGTTGACCACTCGCTCGGTTTATGAGTGCGCTCGATTGTTGTGTACGTTGGAATAGCGTTTCTCTTTTTTTTCCTAATTCGAGAAGTGATGCCGTAACGTACTTACTGGTTGCATTCAAAATGGGGGATGCAAATATCTTGTAATTCCTATCGAAGTCAGTGCTCTTGACTTCTATGAGATGTTTATCACAAGTTGGAGCAAATTATTTTATTCTGATTACTTGTTTCAGTAGATTTTCCAGTGCTAGAGAATATGAACGAAATAATAATGAACATTACGTAGAAAAATGAAGAATATTTTAATAAAATGATTCATAGTAAACAAGTCAATTAATTACCACATAATTGTCCTAACCCACTAATAATATATTAGTTATTAACAAAATTATTAATTATTTACAAATGTGTGACGAGATTTTTTTGTCTGTACGCCTTTAAAATGCTCCTTAAGTAGTGCCGTGCGCTGTACATACAATGTCCTGGTATTCACTCTCATTGAATGGATTGCAATTTTATTTTTAATTTTGCCAATCTTTGTTTTTGAACTTAAAATGATTGTAATTTTATTTACTTGTGATTTTTATAGTAATAGTATTTTTTAGCATCCTTCAGTGCTTTTTAAATATTATTTAATTAGTTGTAAAGTACCTTTTAAGTATATTGCAACTATCGATTCATTGAACACCGTTGGGAACCACGGGAAACCAACTCCAAGTTAGTCAAATCACGGAAATATATAATTGTTTTCTTATGTTATTCTAATTGTTTTACAACACAACAATATGAATAATAACGAAGAAAAGTATGATTTACTTTGTATCACTCAGTTAATATTATAAATAATATTCAGGAACTCGCTTGACTCATTTGAAATGCATGAAAGCATATAAAATACGGCGGTCGAGCGCAACGATTTCGTGATATATCAATCTCATCACAGAGGAATTTAAATAGCTTTCTCAAGTGTCCAGTGATCTATAGATAAAAGTGATGTAAAAATACTAAGAAAAAGTTACAACAAATCAAAGTAAACTTGTATCATTTTTGTGATTTTTTGAAAAAATCTTTTTTTTTTTTTTGAAAATTTGTTTTCTCCATGAGACGCAATGTATTACATCATCAATTGTAATTGCAACAATTCATTTAAATTGCCCGTGAAGTATGTTTTTCAAGTTGAAATCACAATAAGTACACGTTACTCTGTTTATTTACGCCGATTTTAGTGATTTAATTCTGTCTACCTTGAGTATCACAGAAGAAATACTTATTGCCTCACAAATTTATTACGTCACAAATGCGTCTATAATTTAATTTAACTCTTGATGTGCTCTAAGTTGCGAGATTTCTCCCCGAGCTTTATGTCTAGTAGCGACTTTCTTCAAGTATAGGTTTCTTCCTTAACGCAATTAAATGCTCCCAATCTCTGAACCACAAACACTCTTTATTACAAGAATGTCCAACTCTCATTCAACGCTGTGTGAAAATCTGAAGGGGCACTCCTCCTTCCGTCCCTTGAGATACGCTCTTCGAGAAAGGAAACGGAGAAAGGGAGAAACGAAGGGAGGGAGAGAGGAAGGACTTGATGTGCCCTATCTCTTCTACCCCTGCGGAATGCCTTCGTCGCAGACGCCTCGTCAACTCCACTTCCTCTCAGAACAATCGTCGTCCGGTGTCTCCGACGTTACTATGAATGGGGTCACTAGGGTTTAATTTCAATGATATTTTCTCATGCGTACATATGCCGGGGGATGAATCTTATACTCCACACATCTCAAACTCTACTTTACTCTGTTAACAACGGGTGCATTGAGTTGACTAAAGTACTATTTTGTTACACTTTTCTCTTGTATTGAGAAAATATTTAACTTCTTACTAAATAGCATATTTATACTTTTCACTTTTATTGGTTCGCCTAGTAATTTCTCTCAAAAAGAGTTGTAACTAACTTGTCATTGGTGGATTTTGCGACTAAAACCATGGTGCGATAATGACTATAAATGAACATAATAGAGGATGTTACAAAACCACTTTGTTAGAAGAAGTAATAGTGATCAAATAAAATAAAACTATGTTATTAGACATTGTCCTGCAAACAGATGATTTTTTTAAATTTTATTGTTAAGAAATATTTACATTTACAGAACCATGTTTGATAACATAAAAACATGAGTTATGAAAATATCGTACCATCTACTAATAAATAACCTATGATATCATTACAAACATTCGTAATTTAAATTTCGGTACAGTTCACACTTTTTATTAAAACACACTTTAAAAGGAAAAATTTATTTTCTATTTACAAGTACCTAGGGGGTGATTGTTTCCAAAGTGTAGAAAAATATATTAAACGAGTCACCCTGTGTACTGTGAACGATTTTTCTAAGAAATCGTGCAATTGTTTGATTGTTAATACTAAATTAACATCGTTTTAGTCGTTGAAATCAGAAACAAACGTCCGCTGAGGAAGAAGGAGAAACAAATTTCATTGTTTTGAAGAAAGGATTAAAACTATGCCGTATGCAAGAGAATGCATTATGGCATAAACTTTGTGGCATATTTTATGCATACAAGGTTTCCAATTTTTTGTTCATCCATAATTAACTCAAGGTTTCTGAGGTTAGAAAAGTGGTACTGTAATTTTATTAGTCACTGCATGAAGTATAATAATATTCGTAAGAACTTTATATATTAGCAATAATAATTATTTGCAATTTTGAACATTTGTAGGTAAGACATTTGTAGTAAAACATTTGAGAAATTGGAATGGAAAATTGTAGTTAGTTTGGTGTATATAAGTGAAATTCTCATCCAGTTTTCCATTCTCATAAACCTGTATCACTGATGCATACATTTTAAAGATAGCTCAAGTTCTACATTCTCATAAATCAGGAAGAAAAGGATACTTTATACTTATCTTCTAATGACGTTTGATGTACAACTATTTATTACTAGTATTGTAACTTCCACAACTAAAATTTGACGTCTTTTTTAAATAATTTGGTACCCAAGAAATGATGTATTCCAGGAAGCCCGTATTCCTACGGTAAATTTATTTTTGGAAGAGGAGAGAACACATATATGGAGGAGAAGTACATTTTCTAAATTTCTTTTGGATGTAGTCATTCTTGCCTTCAGCTTGTGCCATTGCAAAACTCTTTTATTTTCTTATGTAGTTCTCTTTCCTTTGATCTTTTTCTTCATCTCCTTAGATGTATTACGTTGTTTCTACCCCTCGTGTTTTGTACACTTTTCTTAGTGGACCTAACGGTGTCGCATATTCTACGTACTTGTCATGTCTTACTTTGGTCTCAATCAACTTCCCTTTACTACTCGTCACAAATATTCACTCTTGTTGTAAAAATCACACCCATAAACATACGTAATGTTTATTCTTTTTTAGTCCCTAATGAGTCGAAGTGTCCAATATTTTGAAGTTTCACCAAAATTACTTCGTTTAACCTATCAAACACACAAATAGTAATTAAAAATCTTTTAAATTGGTTTTTTGATATCTTAAATACGAATCATTCTCCTCTAGCATGTACACCCTATCCATTTTTCTTTGTAAGGCAGAAGAGAAGTACAAAGAATTCAAAAAGTATGTGAGTGAAATTGGTGGGATAAGAAATATCATGAAACATAAGAATGAAAATAGCGCCTACCTCCTCAAGAGAAAGGCACAGAAATGAATGAAAGACTACTCTTGAGTCTTTAATGAGGTAGTGAATAGACAAGGCGGTGTTGCCTTAGGTGAAAGAAATGAAAAAGAAAGAGAATTCCCACTCTTTACTAGCACTATATCATGGTCTACGGAGTCAAAATGCAACAGTTATTCTGAGTGTTTCCTCAGTTTTCTTAGTATAAATCTTGGATACTTATGCCACCTTGAAATCTGATTTGAAGATTGTCTGAAAGACTGTCTTTTATTAAGAAATTTTTAATTTGTTCACAAGCTTCACCTCGTAAACCTTTGCCAACGACGGTATATAATAATAGGACAAAAATCACTCGGAGAATGCTTTCACGTATTTTGGAAGCAGGAGAACATGTGCTAGCTTCGATGTCTCAATCATTATTGCAAAATTTCATTTTTGCTTAAGAATTAGAATAGCAAAATCGAAAACTTTTTTTAATTGTTTGCTGTACTTAATGTTTGAAATAAGCCCCAGCACAGCAAATGCGCTCATCCAAACTCTCTGACAAGGAATTTGATCACCGTCATCCAGAAATTCAGTCTGTGATCTGACTCGTCTGTGCGATGTTGGAGCTCTACGTAAGAATGCTTTCTTTTTCTGCGTAAAATTTTTGATAGCCTGAAGTTAAAGTTTTATTGCATTTTGTTTGCACCCAATTTTACGAAAAGAAATCACACTCCGCATAAAATTGATCAAATTTTAACCGCCAACACAGACTTATTTCCATTATTTTTAATTCACTGGTGGTGTCAGATGAAAAGCGTTTTAATTACAAAATTAGTGACGCAGACAGAACCCCCACACTCCCCATTAAAACAAAATTATTTTAAAGCACTGAGTTTGTTATTTTGTTAACGAATTGGAGAATGGAAACCAAGAAATTTGTGATTTAGAAAGAATTTTCTCAGATTGTTAATTTTAATTATAAGTTTTGTATTAAATATTAACAACATAATATAAGTCTCATAAATATATAATAAGTTTTAATAATTATATGACATGTATTAATGATTATATGTCTTGTTATAATTTGAGTATATTACCTTAAACTAAAATGGTGATATGTGTCTTCTTTTTCTGTAGAAACCCGAGGTGGTATCTGAATAATATTGTGGAGTGGAATAAAATTACAGTGTGAAAGGTAGTATTGAGCTCTTACATTTAATAACATGTCTATACTTTCGTTGCTTTATTATGAAAAGGTTTCGTAAGAAAAAAATAGACACCAATTCAAGAAGGTCTAGTTATGTGCCTTGTCTTTATATCCTTTATAGTCTCAGCGTACAATAACACAGAGGTATGTACGAAGTATGCAGTTAAGCACAAGCCTATAATTGCCTTGAAAGTCGAGAAATTTTGATATTTTCCCCAAACTTTGTGTCATCTTTGTTTCAGTAATAAGTATGGCCATATGATACATGCGTGCGCACATTAAAAGAAGATTGAAAACATGGAAGTAAGAGTCCTACATAACGGACTTTAAAAAATAGGGTGTTCATAGATGTTAACGGATGCGTATTTCCTATGAATAATTTGAACGTGTTCTATTCCTTTCAAAAGCGTCAACTTAATATAGTTCGTAACAAATTGGAGTAATCTTTCCAAAATATCCCGTGAATCGTATTGTCTTAAATGCAAACTTCAGACACTGCAGATTTTAGAAAAAAATGCTTTTATTCTCAAATGTTGAAATATCTTTACCTATCATTAATGTATTTTTATGCAAAAAGTTTTGTTTTACCATTTATTTTCGTAATATTCCTTTCGGACTCCACCTCACCGAACTACTCATACACCGAACAGAAAATTAAGTGCTGTCTTTCTCAGGCCACGGCTTGTAGTGTAGATGACTATGGCAGTAGTATTATCAGTAGGTCGTCTAAGTTTCACAACTCCAAACCGACGTTGCCACTTCCATCGCAAACAGCATAACCAACATTTGCTTTATACAATTATCCTCAAAATAAATCTCTTTAAAATGATTATCAAGTAAGATTCATAATTTGTATATTTTAATGGTTTCTTTAGCATAAGGACACAAACCACTCATATCTACGTGCCCTCCAGCTTCAATGTTTTCGTTTGACAACATAACGTCAACTTGAATTGCAGCTTTAAATTATAATCCTCTCACTTCTGGCTAATATTCGCAGCAAAATCCAATTTTAGAATCTTCAAGCAAATATCCTCTTTCACTATTGACACATTTTAATTTTAAAAGATATTATTGCAGAGCACGACAAACGAATTTTCTGCATCCTATTTGACCAGTAAGATTTGCTGGAGACCTCTCAAACACGAAAAATAGATTTAAAGTATAAGTATAAGGTACGATGTATAAATTCTGAATATCCTAAAATGTGGTAAAAGTGAATATAGCACTATAAAACCACAGAATTTTGTCATCATCTCAAGACTAAGATATTCGTAATTACGAAGAACATGAGACGTAATGGACATCCGTGAATAGCGTAAAACCAAAATATGTTGTTGGCATACGGATTTGACCTAATAATATAAACATTGTGATAAAATTATTTGTAAGTTATTATTTTCAAATTTAACTTTGTATACAATATTTTATTAAAAGTTCAATTCCCTGGATTAATTATTTATAGCTAGTAGTTACTTATTACACATTTAAAGGCTCTTCATTGGGAAGTAATGCTACGTTAAGAGAAGTGTACGACTCTGGTCGCACTGAGGATAGAGTGCATATGTACGAAATCATGCAACGCATGTGAAAAGAAGCTCATGACCCATGTGTAAATGAGATGAACTCAAGGTGAACTGCTGGGGTGTCCCTTTGCACCAAAGAGAGGCGAAACGTGGATTCATTATTTTAAATTGACCTGAGAAATGTTTACTTGCTTTGGCAGGATTGGAAGGACAGTCCTAGGGATAATACGTATCTACACTGACCCGCGAAACAAGACCGAGACTACGATAGATAGAAAAATTATTAGCAACTCCTAAATTCATGGTTCTTCTAGTTTGATATCAACCTGTTAGAATCATCCCGCATAAGTAAGCTTATTGGACTCTTCTGAATATTTATTGACTTATTTATGACCATAAATATCCTACAAACAAATAGGATTAAAAATCATGTATGTAGTAATTGCTTAGCTAATAAATAGTAAAAAATTCCCAGCTATTTTTTATTTACGGTGTGATTATTATTATGGCGTGGTTCTGCCAGGTTAATGTCAAGCTGGCAGAACCATGGGTTTGTTATAAACAATTACAGTGAAATATCACTTCGTGGAAATTAATTAAACTATAAATTGTCAAAGATTCCGATCTAGTTTCCAGTTGGTTCTACTGATGTGGTTTCGCCAGATTCATGAATCTCATTCTGAAGATTATTTTTGCAAGAGTCTTGCGCTTTCTCAAAATTCGCAGGCATGGTCTTGCTCTAGTGTCATGTAACTCCTTCTACAGTCATAGTCTTGCATTGAGTGTTTGGTTATGATCTTGGTCTAGCTTTTCTTGCAAGACAAATAACGCGGACCAGAAAAAGAAAGGCCAATATGCGAATTACTAACTGGAACTCTATATCGTACTTTATACATCTCTACATCATCTTCCGTCCTACATCAGCAATGGTTGAACGTGAAGTTTGACGAAGGTTATCAGGGAAAAGCAATAAAAGTTGTACATCTTGGGACTCAATGGCGGATTCAAAATCTTTCTACGTAGGGACTGGAGTGGACGAGTGTACTCTCGCAAATGATCAAGTGTCAACCCACAAATTAGAAAATGGGCAATTGGGCGTATGAGCACAAGAACCTGAGTCTGAGTCTCTTCCTTCTGAGTTCAGAAAACTTACCGTTTGCTGTGAATACATTGCATATAAAAAATACGAACTAAGCTTGTAAAGATTGTTTGATGAACACGTACTTATTTGTTATTTATTAAGTCTCCCA
The DNA here is from genome assembly GCA_002313205.1 of Laupala kohalensis. Classification (NCBI taxonomy): domain Eukaryota; kingdom Metazoa; phylum Arthropoda; class Insecta; order Orthoptera; family Trigonidiidae; genus Laupala; species Laupala kohalensis. The sequence continues at coordinate 1,066,746 of NNCF01127626.1, forward strand.
GAAGTTTGTTATAGAACATAAATTAATATGCACAAAATGTATTTATCTCTCTGTCACAGAAATTTGAAACTGGGAGAGATATAAGTATAAAGTTTACTAAACAATAAGTGACATGGCGCGTACAACATACGGAAAACTGTTTAGAGTACTAAAAGTAGATTAAGTTATTGAAAAAACGGCAAAACTTCGTGAAATAAAAATTCTTTAAAGCAAAATAAAAAACCTAAACTTGGAATTAAACAGTTAGAGAAAATGGAGAAATGACTACTAATTGAAGTGATTCTACCAGTTAACTGTAATGACTGTCACCATTTACCTAGGTAATAAGGTGTTATTTAGAAATCAAAGTTATTTTATAAATTTTTCAAACTTACCAGCTCACAACGACTAATGTTACTGGTTTAAATAAGATCTATTTATTAGAATGATCTACTGTAAAGTAATTCGAAACCTAGACTAACTGTGCTTTCAGACAATGTTTCGTAGAATGACACTCCTAGACATTTGAACTCAGAACATGCCATGTGAGTAAGAAATGCATTATGACGGTTATTTATACGACCCTGAAATATGCATAAATATTAACCAAGAGATGAAGGGAAAGACGAGGTGCTCAAGTGATGGGAATGATAAAATTCAATAAGTTAGTGAATAATCAATACTCTGTCAATCATTTAATGTTAATGCTGATTTTACACAAAAAGTCTTATTGTAATTAATGTGATAACTAAAATCGTGTAGGGTAACATTTTCACTTTTCGTTAACTGAGACTTCAAATACACCAGAAGGTCTTCGATATCTGTATAAATGAATTTTTTTTTCCGTTCAATATAATCAGTAATTGGAAGATCAGACAGGCCAGACACAGTAGTGGGTGGGTTGGTCGTGGGGTTTCTTGTGTCAATCGACACAATAAGCCAAGGTCTTCACTAGTGTGGATCAGGGGTTCCAGAACTGTTGTCGGCACGAGCGGGGACCCTCTCACGGGTCCCGCAATTATACTTATGACCCACCCTTGAGAAGATATAACTGGGATTCTCCATCCTCCAATATGCGCCAATGTGCAGCAATGATGCTCTTTTTAAATTAAGTGTCCAGGAGTGTAAAACAGTGGAGGGGATTATTACGTAATTTTAAAATTTTATCCGTCACTTGCGAACGGAAATTCAAAAGATTTTCGTTCAAAATCTTTAGTTGTAGTAGCAGTTCGTTGAGAGCGTATGTCATCCAGGAAGCAGGGGAAGAATGATGCTATGAAGATGACAACAAATTATTTTATTTTATTTTGTGATATTCTAGTTATTATTGCTTTGTGTGTAAGCGACTGGGAAGAGACCAAACTCACAGGTGACGCTGGTTGAGTTCAGCAATTTTTTTTTGTAAATATTTTCCAATCAAAACAAATAAACGAATAGTATGGCTTTTTGTTCCTTTCTTACCTTATAAATATTATTATTTATTCTTGTGATGATATATGTAACTGTGGTTGATTTTTCTAGATCTATATTTGTGGTTTCCGTTAATAAACAGGTTAAGTGTACATAATAGCTATGATAATAATACACCATAGTTAAGATGAAAAACTATACGAGTTTACCTTGTTACGAGTTTTGATTATTTCACCCTACTTATCTAAATTCTTAAGTTTGTACTCACATACATGTAACTTGTTTTTAGAAAATTTGAATTAGTGTTACCTTTTTATTCCTATTAAAATGTACCTTAGTGGCTATTACTGTTCTTTTAAATATTGTATGTACATTTTCAGAACTCGATTCAAGAAGAATGTACATTTTTCAATCATTTAAACTAATACGAATAAAACTTAGCAAAAACAAAACATTTTTGACACATTATCTGGATTTTTTAAAGTGTAGTTACCTGGTTATTACTAGAAGCCACAGCTCAAACAACCAGAGCTTATTTTTTATCGCAGTGACAAGTACAAATAAAAAACTAAACATGAGATTGAAACGATACACAAAAACCGAAAGGAGTAGCAGGAAGGAAACTTATTTGAATTTTTTCACTGAGTTCCTACTTTATTATAAGTCTTCTTTATAGACACATTTTTAAAATCAAGTATAAAGAAATATTTCTAAATAGATAATGATCTAAAACTAATAATATACACCTCAATGCATCTATTTAGGTAGAGTTTTTAATACATTTCTGTTTCATAATGCAGGCAATGTGTATATTTATAATACTAATGTTTCTTGAAATAAGTGCGTTTCACCAATCAACTCTTTGCCACCAGTATTAAGTTCGTGGTCAGATATGTTTTCTTAAACTCCTACTGATGGTTGCCTGTGCTGACATGTTTAATTTAGCCTATTTGTATTACCTTATAGTATAAAATGTTTATGCTGTAATGTAATAATTCTCTCTCAAAATTATTCTAAAAAACTATCTAAAATTACTCTCAAACTATCTTGCTCATCTCTTATGCCAATTAACGAAGGCTGAACGTCTCTAGTTCTTCCGGGTAATGACTGGCGGACTGGCAATCCATTTCTTTACAACCATTTAGAAATGCCCGTCTTATGAAATTTTCAAAAAAATTACGCCCTTTCTTGTTTTGGGATTTTTTTTCATCAAGGAACTGTTTGAAAAAATAGTCGATGAGTGTATAAGGTACCCCTTTTCAACTATCCATATCGTATTTGAGACCCATTTCCCCCTCGTAATGGGAGCATCATTAAACGCTTGTTGTAGTGCTACTATCGGTTGATAGCATTAGATAATTGTTAATTTCCCGTTTTCCTAAGTTTATAAACGGCTTTTTCCAGGGTAGAAAACAGGAATGACCTACTTGATAAGCATAGTACTAAGTACTCGTATATAGAATCAGCGTGTCCCAATGGGTGACTGCTTAGCTGCTGGCTGGATAATAGTTGATACTTATAAGATTATGTATCAAATAAAGTAAGATTTAAAGAAATTGAAAAAAAAATGCTGCTGGATTCTACATTCGATGGGGTGTGGGATATTTCTTTACACCTCAACATCCAGGCTGATTCCCAGGCTTACTCAACCTGCTGTAAAATGAGTACCAGGTCTACTTGGGGAGCGTGATACTGATCACATCTCCTCCTCCTCCTCCTCCACCCCTTCGTGCTGAGGATAGTAAATGAGGATCTCTACACTCCATGATCCTCATGGGCACACTTTCGTGACCTATTTTACAACAGTTTGACTTGAAACGCATACAAAATATTTATTTCAATACATATCTACCTTACATAATCTCAATGTTCAGAATCCAACCATGTAATTTTCATGTTGGTCAAGAACTGGTCAAGTAAACTAGAAGACACGCTGCATGCGACATAGCCTCTCTTGCATCGTTTCAGTATAATATTCACTTTATAAACTTCCATGTTTCAAATATGAACTATTTCTTCGTAATTACAACTTCTAAGACATGATGAGCTAACATTCACCTTTTTTATTTACGTTTAATAGAAAATATTAGATATTAAAAGCATAATGAGCAAAGAAAACTGACTATCCGTTACATCTAGGATGTCATTGGATAATGTGGGAAGTCAAACGTTTCCGTTGAGAAATGACAAAAAAAAATATTTACAAAATCAACATTGCAAGAGATAACAATATATCGTCCAACACTTGCCAAACTAACTGCACGGGGACATGCACTTCAAATGTTGATGAAATTCTTTTACTTAACCACTGGTGTATATGTTGCAATAACTGTTGCTGTATGAATTTAGTACAATTTATAAAACAAATCAATTAAATCCACTTCTTGTATACAAAATAATGAATAGAAACAAAAGAAGAGATATTTGTTATCGCTCATCACTTAATCACTATCGGCGAGAGCCAATACCACCTTTCACATCGCGCAATCGTGTAACCCTGCAGACTCAGTAGCAACACCCATATCCACCCACCAAACCATCGACCCACCCATCGAACCATCCATCTCCGATCTTAGTCTCCAGGGCATGTGAAACCTAGGAAAGCCGTTAGCATCGCGAGGTAAGTCGTCATTAAGCACTCATTGTCCCTCAGATAGAGAATCCTCAAAAATCCGGCTTTGGCCAGTCCGCCTGTCTGCCCTTCCCGGTACTACCACTGCCACCCCCGCTGGCGCCACTACCACCTTCACCATTAGCTCTGTCATTGGCTGTCTCTTCTTCCTTTGCTTCTGTCTATTGTTTCTCAGCATCATCATATCACATTATTCTACTCTTGCTTTCATCACCACTCTCGTCGATTTTGTCATTAATTTTGTTACTATTCCCACTACTCACAGATATATCAAGCTTCAAGAAAGTGGATGAATTGAGTTGTTTATTAAACATTTTAAATTCAATTCCAATTTTATTCCATTATGTATCATTATACTTACGCCTTCATTTTCTCTCTTAATAATTCTTAGTAGACGCAAGATTTCTTCATAATAAAAGAACAAACTTTCCCAGCTATCCTCTGTCATATTTATTTTTAATTTTTAATGGATTTTGTACTTTCGAGTACTGTTTTTAGCGTATCAATTTCCTTGCGCAGAGACGATTTCTGGATTTATTTGGAACTTTTCTTCTAATTCTACGACGTTGCTTCTCGTCAGTTTTTATTGGCATCTTTGAGCTTCTCTTCAGTACATCTTTCTGTTATATACCGAATACATCCAAAACACATAATAGTGTTACAACCATAAACTAGGGACAGAGAAATAACCATCGAACGAGCATTCACGGAAAGAATTATATATCTACTTTGCCCACTGCTTTTATTTTATCTCTCGTATTTTGTATTTTAGCCACCGTCTTCATCCTTAATATCTCTGCTTAATCTTTGCTTTCTTTCCGATTCCTTTTCTAATGTTAATGTTACTTGCAGTAGTTTTCTTGTTACACCGACGAGAACAGAGAAGAAGATTGTTTGCGTTTCACTCCTCTGCCGCCCCTTTCCTTCCTTCAGCTCTCTCTCGTAGCTCCTTCTGCTCTGAGGCCATCCTTCGTTGGACGCTCTTCCTGCCTCAGCAGCGCTGCAATAGCTTTACCCGACGCTGTGTGGTGCGACGCGGCGTTTTGCCCGGTCCGTCGAGCGCGGATGGGCAGGTGGGATTTTGTTCCCAATTTCGCGTGCGACCGCCCTCTTGCGTAAATATAGGGACGATAAATCCGACACTTTTTTCCTCCTTGCTGCGCTGATGGAAATCACCACTGATACTAATCAATAAAGCTTTCCGTGCGCTGGGAATAATAAGAATTCGGAGCACAGCGGAAGCGGCGATGGCGGTGGTGAACGGGCCACCCCGCACGTCCCATGTCTTCAGGCACCACCAACCGATCCACCCACGTCTTCAGGAGGGACTGCGGGGAGAGACATCGCTCGCCTTTTAGCGTGAAACGAAGAATATTATCATAATGCATTTCCATAGTCTACTACAACGATTGCTTCTTATGCTTTTCCCCCACCTTTACATTCTTCATTTACATTGTTTGGTTGGTATCAATGTATACCGATTGGGATTTCGCATGTATTGGTTCATTTCTATTTGTTTTGATATTAAAGTCAATATTTTAAATTTTGTATTATTTAATGTGACAGTTCAATTTTTTATCCGCTTGTCTCTCCCAATCAGGACCGAATGAATGGTGAGTATTTGGGTCCTGGACCCCTAGATTTCTTCGGTGCCTCAGGGATGAAGAAATCTTTCGTGAAAATACTAATTTGCTAAGTTTTGTATAGCTTCATGGAGGGGAAGATGGGAGAGTAAGAAATACGGGTAAAAAGGTAATATTTTTCTTATAACTTTATTTATGAGTAAAACAGAAAGTCACAGTAAAACGTAAGATATTTCTTTATATTCTATCAAAATCGTATAGTATAAGACTTAATTAAATTAAATATCAATTGTAGTATTAAGTGAACCCTACCAACCCTCTACATAATTAAGTTGTTTTTATAGACATTTCATTGTATACTAGTTTGAAAAATCCTTTCCCATAAAAATTTTTGTTGAAACTTTTTCTAGGTTGAAGGGACTTCTTAACGCTATTATTTTTTGTGAACATTCTCCTACAAAAATTTCTCGTTCTTACAACCCCTTTTTTAATATGTGAAGGTTACAAGGTAACTAATATTTTCCCCTTAAAATATTACTTAACATATTTTTGTTAAGCTAGTTTACTTATTATAGTAAATACAGACGCAGTAAACGTTTTTCAATCTTTGTTTACAAGTCTTATAAGCAATTATTTTTACTGTTATTGTCTTGTGGAAAGGTTTGTTTTATCTCATTGAAATAATTTCACGTTCATTTGTTTTAGTTTCTATACAAAATATAAGAAAATTTTCTGAATTATCTTCTCCCAAATATGTCAAATGCAGTTTGCCTCTCTCTGCTTCATCTTATTAACGATGCCTAAAGTCTTTTGTGTTAAGAAGTTTTTCAAGTCTTCTATCCATAAATGAGGATTGCCTGTACCTGTTGGTTAAAAATTCCGACTAAAATTTATGTTGTAACATTCAATAGGAAAATTAATGTTATTACGCCATTTGATTTACTTCTCTTTTAAATTGTGAAGAAACTGACCCGTTTCTTATTTTCTAAAAAGCGGAAACAAGATACAGTTAATTCACAAATAATTTACATTTTCTCTCCCATGTAGGGTATACGGGAATACTATTTTCGTGTAAAAACTATATTACTGTATTAGGTGAAATAAATTAACAATGTTTAAGTACAAAAAACTGAGATGATATCTCAATTATGTTGTAAAGTATATAAAAAATACAAAAAGTAACGTTTCACTCTAAATCATCCCTTTTGGAACGCAATTTAGAAAGAACTGTTTCTCAGTGTTCTTCCACAATACAAACGAACCATCCCACCAAATATCCAAATTTCTATCTTTAATCAAAGAAGACCGAAAATTATTCAAGTCAGACATTAAGAACAACGTAACAAATATTTCCACCACTTCTTACTTCATTATAAAGAAAAATATCTAAGTCCACAAATTGGTAGTAAGATATTGAACTTAATCACATTCATAAATCAAAATTGAATTAATAAGAATCAAAAGTTGTTGGTGCGGACGTACCGGTATGTCAAGCCGTTAAAGTGGACGATAGAAACATAAAATAATTTCTACCCTTTGACACCTATTAAATAATAATAAATAAATACATTTTCGGTCAAGAAAGCAGTTCAAACCACGTGGTGGACAATAAACTAATCTATTCTCCGGAAGCAAGCAAAGAACCATCCCATCAAATCCGATCAAGGGCCCTAAGGCAGAGACGGATTTTATATTTCAGAAAACTTCTAAGACAAGAATAAAAATAGTTCGGTACAGGATATAATATTAATAGAATACCAACAAACTTGTATTTAATAAAAAAAATCAGAAGTGCGCATTATTATCGCACAATAGATTATTTAGAAAATATTGTTTATGAAGTATTAAAATAACACTGAAATCCAGATTTATTATTTCACTAGATGCCGCTCCTAGATAAGATCCTAGAGAACCTCTATCAAAAATCCTTCACTACCTGAAGGAAAACCGGAGAAGAACCTGGGCCAGGATGGGAAGAAAAGTAAATTTACAAAAATATTAAATAGTAAATTTACAAAAAAAGGAAGACTTATTTCTAGATATTCAAATAACAATTTCTGAGGACAAAAACTAGATGATATCTCAGTAAGTTTGTAAAATGAAGAGAAAATAGCGAAAATTTGAAAACTCTACTAGAGTAAGTAGATGTTATTTATCTATTTGTAAAATATGTCGTTTTAAGGTTCTTCAAAAAGAATTCTGGCTTTTAAGAATTCTGTAATATTGAATTGAATTTTTGGAGAGTTGCTTAGAGACTTCACTAGCGTGTCGGTCGTGACCTCTTGGGCGTGTACTCGCAATTAATAATTACGTATTATCAATACGCTATTTTCTGATTGTAACACATAGTCACAATGTCAATATTTGAAGGTGAAAAAATACTGATATAACAGGTACTACGATTTACTTCTTACCTTTCGATTATTTTACATCAGATTATCAGATCATAATGTATCTCTTAACATCAACTTTTATCTATTTTACATTTTCATATACCTCGAATATTAAATATATTGTAATAAAGAAAAGTTGGAATTTGCAGTTGAATAAATGATTTTGAAATCGAATAATGGAATCCGAATATTATAGATCATTGGGATTCCTGTCTGTCTTTTCAAGCACAGTGATTATGATGTAGCGTCCGTATGAAACTGTTCAAATTTAATGCCTGTATTTTATAGGTGATTAATGGGCAGGGTTGGCAAATATTTTATAAATAAAAAACATAATTTTTATTATTTATACTTCTTTCGGGTGATTAATAGTATGAATTGCTGACATACCGTAGGACGAAACTGATTGTAATTCACAAAGTATACATATATATTACAGTGCTTTTATTTCACATTCACTTAATTAAGGAACAGTGTGTCTGTGCATGTTCTTTCAAAAGGGTAAAAACGAAAAGAAAAAAAAACGTAAAAAACAACTTTTTCTTAAACAAACTTCTATTTTTTAAATATGCTGTACTAAAAAGTAAAAAAAAATATGTAATGAAAATTTGAAAATAAAAAAAAGTCAAAAAAGAGACAGAAAATTTGAAAAGCTTATGGCCTCACGAGTAATAATTACTGATAAATGTTTAAAACTTCTGTAAAAAAATTCAAACTTTTAAAATTTTCCTTTTTCAATTAACTTTTTTAATTTTTAATTTTACAGAACATTATTTTTTCTTTTTAGTACAGCACTTTTTTAAATCAAAGCTAGTTGAAAAAAGTACGTTTATTTTATTTTATACTTTTTAGTTTTAGAATGTTTTTCTTTACTTCTCAAATGCGCCCTGCAAACTCGACTGTCCTACCAATTGCCATTATTTTGCTCATCATCACCTTCCCACCTCGTCCCTAGGGGCACCAGGGGTTTCCTCATTGTCTGATGTCTGATAGACATCTTTGTACCATATATGTTTGAAATTACTCCTGGCATTGTTGAGTAATGGTGGGATATACACTGATACACACATAGCCCCATTTCTCACCCTTAAGGTGTAGGCTTTCGTACAACGGTACCAAAATCATCTATTGTCATACAAACCACATATATATTTAAAATTTCAGTTAGATTTCAATAAATAAAATTTCAGTACATAACCATATCACGCCCTTAGAGGTAGATTTTCGTAAACTTGTACAAGAATCATCTATTATCATGCAAACCACATATGTCTGTAAAATGCCAATTCGATTGGAGACTTGGAAATATCAATTGCCAATTTTGAAAATACATATATACGAACGAAGTAAGTTAAATAAAGGCTAGTAAAACCTACAGAAAAACCAGTCGGGAGAAGTAAGTTTTTTCGTACCGGAAGAAATGTTATAGTTTTACTGAAAGTATAAATCACTTAAATTGCAACGGAGTATAAGTTGCAATAAATACATTTTTCCAATACGTGACCTTAAGTAAATTTAGTTTGACTTAATTGGTTATAGAAGTTCAATTAACAATGACGTCAGGTTTTTCACCAAGAGCACATAAGATATTGAAGCTTTTGATAGAGCTCTAGAAGAATAATTCTATCCAAATTACATAAAATCCATTGAAAGATCCATTTTAACTTAACCAGAATAATTTTTATGAATATTTTACTAGCAAACAATAGCATGGATCTTATACCTCCTGCAATATTTAATTAATACATTAATCAAATACAATATGGTGATTTACGGTACATCCATTTTATTTATTCAATGATAAAATAATGGAAAAAGATTTTATAGGAAGTTATAATCGGATAAGTGGCAAAAACTAAACCACACATAAACACACACTGTTGTAAAATCCACCATCTGTTGATACCTATCAAAATATGCGTTTGCTAAAAATAACTAATTTTTCCAATTCTAATTAGGAATCATTTTAGAATGGAAATATTTATGTTTTAAGATTAATTATTTAATACGGTTAATACATTTTAATTAATGCTTTTTTCTATTAATTTCTTCCGTTTCTTCCAATTTTACGTTATTCTTTTCCCTATCTTCCACTGTCCTGGAGGAAATCAGTTCCTTCCGAAAGAAAGTGAACCCTGTTCATGAATTATTCCAATAAATGTTTTAACGTAGTATAAATATGAGGTCCGAAGTGTATTATGCAAAATATTTCAAAATCAGGACAAAGTGTTTACTTTGAGAAGAACAAGTAAAATATAAAACTTTCCAATAATTTTAAGAATAATCATTTCCAATTAAGAATACGTTTCTTGAAAGGGGAAGAGTGTTCTTCCAAATTCATTGTGAAGGAATGATATATAGGCTAATGTGGGTGCAATGAAAGTTATGAGACAAATTAAGACTGTTAGACTGCTTCAAAAGTGAGACACTGTGAAGGAGGTTGCACGGAAGTGAAGGTGAGCTAAGGGACAGGGTACAGTGGCGGCCGGTGATGAAGGGAGAACTCGAGCTCTTGCTTGAGATGGAGAAAAGGATGTGGATGGAGTGGGTCACTAGAGCAAGCGCATGAACTGCGGAGTTTCCGTGACTAATATTCCGAGGACTATTGTTTTATCATTAGCATATGTCTAGTATCGTAATCATCATCGCGTCGAACATAGAAGAAAAAGATATAATAGTATATGACATTTGGTGACGAACCTTTGCGATTTGTATCATTGTACGTACATGACCTTACCTTATGGGCGAAGGTGTTAACTAGGATTTCCCTCGTTTCCTTGACTAATGTCGGTTCAGCACCTTTTGAGTCTCTCCTGACAGAACATCGTTTATTCGGTAGTGGGGTTTGACAAAAGAGTAGACATCATGAATAGATCATCAACCATCAAACAGTGACAGCAAAACAACACAAGAGATAAATTATTAAAGGAATAAAATAGTAGAGAAGTAAGTAATTTTCGAGCCGTCAGTACCTCTTCCCCAACAATCGTATTCTACAATCACATACATATTTTATTGTACTGTTATTAGCTCCTTTATTTAAGTTTTTGCCTGTCAGCATCGGTTCTATAACAGCCACTTCTCTGTCCATCCTCTTTGTATGTTTTCGCCTCTATTCCTCCTTCCTGATTCACTTCCTTTCAGCACCCATTGCTCCTGCCGCTCTTGCCGCCCGACCGCTCTGTAGAGCTGAGCGAAATGCCTCCGCTCCCCGTTCGCCGTGATGCGTGCCTGCCCTGCCGCCGCCGCCGCTGCCGATGAGAGTCAATCAATAGTCCCCGCGTTTGCGGCTACGGCCGCGTATCGAGAGTTTTGCTTGTGCGGTGCTTGCGGGGGCGGGACGGGGGAGGAGGCGGTGGGCAGGAGCAGGGGGCGGATGGGGTTGCTTCCCGCGACTGACGTTTTAGGATAATGTCTTGTCTGGTTTGATCGTTATCATGTATGTTCGAAAGCCGAAGAGATTGGAGATAGTGCGTTATCCTCACTGCGAGGATGCATCAACTGTAACGATATTTATGAATAACGTTTTTTTATATTTATCGGATTAATATGTTAGAACCAAGAATATATCGAGTAATAAAAGAAAATTATTTCTACCTACGCAAGTTAAGCAACAGTGAGAGCTAAATTGTTGGTATGATGCTATTGATAACTTACGTAAACTTCCCAAAAGATGTATAGTGTATCTGACATTAATGTTTTTCAAACTCTTATCCCAAGTTTCTGCAAGTTCATTTGTTTTTGATCCTTAATTTCTAGTTTGCCGATGTTTTCAAACGAAATTTAATATGGTACAACTTTACAACAGTAAATATGCAAGAACGCATTTTAGAGAGTTATTTTAATCACTTGACATAATGTATTAATATAGTCAGTTAAGCGCACGGACAGGTCAGTGTGCTTAAAAAAAGAAACCTTCTATTTTTTAGGACGTTTTTCTATAGTAACCTTCACAATAATGAACAAAATTTTGTAATACGTTTTATAAATATTCATAACTCACATCAGTGACAAAATAATCAAAGATATTATGCGTGATACGTTTTTCCTACCGGCTGTTAACGGTTCCATAGTTAACTGAAATATTGAAAAAGAATTAAACCGTAAAACAGTAGTAATAGAATTCTTGAGCTATTAATAACGCAGGTCTGCAAAAAAAGTTTATTGAGCTGCATGGGATATTTTTGCTGAATGTTCTTTAAAGGTACCAGATTCTAAAAATGACTTCCATAATATGCCATCACTTATAGCTCTTTTTCAAAATAGGAACAATGTTTGATAAAAACACTTATGTATTACAATGAACTAAACATATTATATTTTATTACAACTAATCAAAAAATTGTTTCTAATATTATACACAATTTTAGGTCTACTCTTTTTTCTTGTGAAACTTATTGTCTTTCATACTTTTCAGAACTCGTTTCCTATTTCCTTCTCTAGTTTCCCGATTGAGCATCCAACAGTAATCAGCTAACATATTGACGTCCCATCGTCCTTGGTAACGTCTCTTGATATCATGGACATCCTGCTGAAATCTTCAACTCTGTTCTTCACTGTATGCTCTCAAGTTTTCAGTAAAATAGTCAATATCGGAATGTAAGAAATTAACTTTTAAGCTCATCTTTCATCCTTGAGCTTCATACGCTGCAAGCATACGTTGTACAATGCTTTTGTACTCAGTGTCTTTAGTACTTCCCAAAAACTTCTTCTTGAAAGAGTCCCACGCTTCTTTTTCCTTTTCTCCCATTGTTTCCAAAAAGAGAGAATCAAATAAAAGTTTTATGTCAGGGTCAGTAAAAACGTCCTCTTTTAACTTGGCTTTAGACAGTTTCGGGAACTTGGAACACAGATATCTGAAACAATTCCCATCTGTTGGCAGTGATTTGAAAAACTACTTTATAAACCCCAATTTAATACGAAGAGGTGGTAATAAAACTTTTTCTGGCGGAACCAAGGTAGTATTGATGACGTTTTTCTCGCCGGGGGTTAAATTGTCTCGTGGTGGCCAGTCAGTATTTGTCCAGTGCTGCACTCTGGCTCTACTATTCCATAAACAAAGCAAGGATATTTTGTATAACCTCCCTGCTGATCCAACAACATGGTTAGTATTTTTAAATCTCCACAAGCCATTCATTGAAGGTCTTAATATTTGATTTTCTCCCATATGAATGTCCCACAGGAAGAGATGCGAATACATTTCCATTATGCAGCAAGACTGCTTTGAGGCTAGTTTTCCAAGAATCAATGATGAATCATATTCTATTTCAAGCACGTCATGGGTCCATGAATATCATTTCAATAAACCAGATTTCACTATTCGGAGAAAAACTGAATAAATTCTGCCTCTCGACTCCTGTACCACGAAAATGAGGTCCCAGATGATAGCAGTTTTTGTTTTTTAGCCTCGATCCAAGCAATTCGGCTGCATCTTTTGAAAGACCCAAGTTTCTTACTAGATCGTTGAGCTCACTCTGAAAAAAAAGTTGAGGCCCCTCGTTAACAGGAAACTCTGAGCTAGATCTATGGGAATCTAATGTGATTGAGTCATTTGACTCACTCAGGATGTCATCTAAATTAAAAATTGGCTGTGAAATTGATATTTCACTGGGGCACTAGACAAATAGCTAAGCCAAGGTTAGGGTACGATATTTTCTGTGTTTTCTGTATCAAATCCTCTCACATATACAGAACAGAAGTAGCAGTCATATGTGTGATTTTTCTGTTCAAGCTATATCATAGGATTGCCAAAATGAAATGAGTTTTTCTTACCCTTAAACCACAAACGAAGATCTTCCTCGCATCTTCTGCATACCTTATGTGGAGCCCATGCTTTGACTTGATCTCCAAGTTTAAATTTTAAATACTCAAAATAAACTTTCTTCACAAACTCACTTATGTTTCTTTGTTGACTTTTCACTATGTACTCACCACAAACATAAAGGAAGCTGCCGGGAAAAATTACAAAACCTCTGTGAGCCATATTCCAGAAATAAAAACACAAGCTCAGTGACGTTCGAATGCCGGGTATACGCAGTGTGACATTAAATGGCCAGCGAGATACTGAACATATTTACATTCTTAAAACATGTTCTAATCCAACAGCAGGGTGTTTAAATTTATTCCTAGAACCCCAGATAACATGTTGAAACATGCTCGACCTTAGTTTTAACGCCATGAAGTCATAGTTTGAATGCCATTGTTGAAATAAAAAATAATACTAAATTTTAAGTTAATTAGGTATTTTACGCTAAATAGAAACAAAAACTTGAGTGTAACAAATAAAATTGACATGATGGAATTTTTTCGGTATTTTTTCGTTTTTACAAAGTTGAAATCTATAAGAAAATGTTATAAAAATTCTATGCAGTTTTTCACTTGCTGACCTGTGTAATCGAATGAATTACGTAGTAGTTTATAGGCAGTAATATTTAATGATTTTTTTAAAACTTAAAAATTTTATTTTTCATTCAACCAACTAATGTCTTTATAGAAATCTCAAGTTTATCAACTTAAATAATTGAACTTTTTCCAGATGTAGAATTTGACCACTGATTGTGTCTATTAAAATCAGTTAGTCAGTCAGTAAAGTGTTCAATGACTTTAAAGGACAATGAAAAATTCAGCATTTAAAATTTCGAATTTTTATTGAAGACTTTATTTTGAATACATTTTTTTAAGAGTTGATAGTACTACAATAAGGTATGTTATTAAAAAACGCCTGTACATTGAAGTAATGCAAGATATACTTTGGTCAAATATATGAAACTAGCAATAATTATTTCTACCTACAAATCTTGGTCAATTGAAAGTAAAGCTCGGAAATATTTATGAAAAGTAGCTCCTCATCACGAATAATTTTACATTTTGCACTTTTATACAGATTATAAAAAGTGGAATAGGACACACTTGTCCATTCTAACATAAATCGACTTAGCTGAATTATATTCATTTAAATCCGTCAATAAGATCAGGATATTTAATTTTTTAGTGAGTCTCTTTGTGGTGAGTCTTTTAAGTTTTTTTTATATCAAAAACCTGTGTACAAGATAATTTGTATGACAAGAAATAGAGTATAGGAAATATAAGATGACGCTATGAACACTTGAAATAAAGAGATTTTTTTACCAGTTTCAAAGTATAGAACTTTATGTCCACAATGAATTTGTTATTTGATAGGGAGAACGCAAAAGTTCGTGCATTTATAAGAATAATATTCCCAAACGCACTACATACAAATACGGACAATATTTGTGTTAAGCAATCAAACACATTTCTTGTAAATGAAATGTTATTGCCGGATAAAGAACATTATTTTTATTATAATAATTTTCAATATTCATGTAAGTAATCAACATAAAATTAAAAATTTCAATGTGAAATACATGATTTTCTATGACTTGCGAATAACATGACTTCCTTGCTTACTTTGAGTACGACTGCTCATTGTCCTCCACATGGTGACTGCTTTTTTTTCAGTAAAGTACTTGTTTGTTCTAACTCACAACTTGCGAGTACCTTCTCGTCGAGGAGTGCTTGTAACGTCAACAGCCAGGTGAAAATATCGACGGATGGGAAACTCGAACCCGGGACTCCTGCCCGGATCAGGCCAATGGGGGGGAAGGTCTGGGAATCCCTAGCAAACGAAGCCAGTCGATGAAGTAAATTAATATTTAAAAAAATTATAATATCAAAGGTTAAAAAAGTTAGTTTTTCGTCAAATTCTTTTTCCCAACTGTAATAAATGTTTTTATTTTCAATTTTGTCTTATTTATACCGAAAGAGAATGTTGATTGAAGAAATTTTCTAGATTTCAAAAACTGCTCTCGAATATTCTGTGCCCTGATAATATTGACCAGTAGAGGATCTATACGCGGGGGTGGGGTATTAAGGGGGCTACAGAACCCCCCCCCCCCCTTGGACTTGAACTCTACCAGATAAAATTGAAGTTGATATTAGCATATTTAAGTGTTGCCAGCCTAATAATTGATATTAGTTATAACTCTTATTGCTATTAATAATACCAGATTGTTTATTGTTAATTATTTATTTGGTGGAGTTCATTTAAGGAAATATTTATAAAATTTGCTTTGTAAAACCATAATTTTTAAACAAAAATGGTCCCCGATTAGCTCCTTCCCCTGGAGTATTATCTAGATCCACCACTGGTATTGACGAAACTGAATTGACATTCGATCCCTTTCAGGAGTAGGAGTGTCTCAACTACCAGTTGAGAATAGAGCTATAGTGTAGGTGGAAGTGGGAATGTCAGCGTTGACGCCTAAAGCCTGAAAAATATTTTCCCCCTTTTCATACCTTGAATAATAAAAAATGGAATACCCTGATATATGTTTTTAAATATTCGAATAACGACGTTTACAACCGACAATCTACATTACATTTTAATAAGTTCGTTAGATGCAGCGGAAAAATATATTGCACCCCCATTTACCCATTTCACATCGCAAAGTATTTTTCTTGCATTCAGTTATGATGGTAATGTTCGTCACAGAAGCAAATATAAATTATATATGTTCCGCGAATTATTTAAACCTAGGAGGGCGAAAGTCCCGCTGAGGTCCAATTGGGGTACAAAATGGACTCCGCCTTAAAGATAGCTCGAATGTCATTCACTCTAATACTTTCATAAAATTATCTGTTAAGGTTTGTGAAAAATTTTGGGGTGGTCTAGCTTTTTTTTTAAATTTCAATATTGTTTATGACCTCGAGCAAGGAACGCGAACTCATCACTCTCACAACCACTAGCAATGCTCGCATTCGCACATTTTTGATCTATTTTTTTGAAATTATACTCCTCTTCTGAGGAAGAAGCATAAACATACGCCTCTATTTCCTCGTCGGTCATAAGTACTCGTGCCAAGGTTACGATCTAATAAAACTTTTGTTGAGAACGCAGTTGCGTATAGGTTTTTTTAAATTCTTACGTATCTCCAAACGATACACAAGGGAGGAAAAGGACACCTTCTTTAAATAAGAAAACTCTCCTTCGATGAAATAATATCCCCAAATCAACAGAGATGCATTATGATAACGCCAGATTCCGCTAAATATGACAAAAGGCTCGTAGAAAATATGCACACGGAGGGCTAGGTGTGGTACATAATCCACCCTGAAGGAAGAACAAATTTAAAAGTGAAAGATATTGTTCAGTATTCGCTGACTTTTCCCCTCTTTCACAATCTACACTTAAAGTAAGCTATAAAAATACCAGAGACGAAAGAATCATTTATTTAAAAAAATTAGTGGTGGGGGAAAATGTACCCTACATAGCCCTTCTAGGTTTGAACGATTTCTTTTTTTTATTTTAACAGTATTTGCTAACTCGGTACGGTATAATTTCTGAAATATATGTGGAATAATTCAAGGAAGAACGTGGATAAAATTCAATCCGTTTACGAAAATAAACTTACTAAAAACAAATGAATAATAATAATTTGAATTTATTCGTTGAAAAAATAGCTTACAAAATGCTGATTGGAATATATGTTAACTGCAATTGCCAATATACGCTATATCGCATTTCCGTCCAAGGTCGATTGTATAAAACCGTATTAAAAAGTGTATCTCTCACAGATGCGCCGCTTAAAATAAAAATATATGTTGAAATAACACAATATATGTCTGCATAACTATGAGTTTGGCGCCAAAGCTAAATGGCAACCCATGTCAGTCCACACCCCGAAGAAAGAGTAGCTCTGATGGTCTCGGTAGAATTTGTCATAGACTCGCTTAAAAGACATATTTATGAACATTTCATGAAGCCAAAATCATAACTCTACGATATTTAGCTTTCACTCGTTATGTAAAAGCAGTAAAATAAATTAATATATCTTTATTCAATAAAACAAAAGCAATTGTAATGAAGTTGTCTTTGCATTACACCAACAAACAAAGCTTCTTTAACTCTAAGCTAGTCGTACTAGCTTCTGATAATTCTTCAAGGCATTCATTTAAGGGACCCGTTTTCCTCCGCGAAAGTACCCAGTACTATCTATGAATGTAATGGAGTACAAAATTTACCAACAGCAATTGGAGTTTGTACTTCCGGTAGGGAAATAATGTTTATTTACTTACACAGGATTGTGCCTGTGTTCTTAATAATCGTATAACCTATTTTTACATTATGTATGCCTCTGATCAGTGATGACAAACGAGAAGTGTAAATACAAATCCACTAAGCAATAATTGATTTTCCAAGAATCACTATTTGGGTGAGAAATTTACTAATTTCTTGTTTAATATCAATTCAATACCTAGTGTTAAAATAAATGAAAATAATTTTTCACGCGTTTGTACTTTGTTTGCTGCTACTATTGTAACTACATGTCAAAACAATTTTTTTCCAAAAACCTTGAAATTATGTTTTATAGAAGTACCCAACGTCATACGAATATAAAAAATTTAATTCAATAAGTAAATAGGTAGTGTGTAAGAACATATAGTTTTATTAAACAAAGGGACTTTTTAGGGTAAAAACGCCTCTTTAGGTCGTACAAAAATAAGTGAAATTTGCAAAAGCTCCATCTAATGCATGTTAAAGAGAAGCCTATTTAACACTGAAGAGAATAACATCAATTTTTTCTAAGTGTGACATAGTTTTCAATCTACGGCTTATTTTTATACGCGTTAAAAATAAGAGTTTTTTATGTTTAAAAGTAAACGAGACAAAAATCAATTCATATTACAGAAAAGTGACTTAAAATTATTATTATTAAAATTTAAGTCAACTAATACTACGAATCTTTTTCTGCTATTAATAAAATTACACCGCTGAAAATAAAACAGACACCTTTTGAATGATGTTTGTAATAAAGCAGATGGTTTTCTCTTTGACAATTCGAGAATATTATGTTGTGTAGGATAGAGGAACCACTCTCAATTTGTCACTATTTCAATTTCCCAAAGTATTCGCTCCTCATTTCAACTTTTTATTGACATTATGTTAAGATATAGTATGTGAGAAGTGGTACCAGTACGCCAAAATTTCCGGCTTGCAAATATCAATGGGAGGTGATAAAAGAAAAAAAAATCTAAACTTCACATTTAATGCAATCTCCTATTGTATGATTGAAAAATATTCAATTAGAGATTGAGATACAAAGTACATTACTTAGTTAAACAACTACATGATCTTGAGAGACATCGTTAAAAGAAACACCCATTTATTTATGTTTGGTCACTTTTTAGTAACATGTATCATCAGTGTTCACTGAAGAATTGCTACAGATACACTACATGTGACGTAATTATTACACGTAATAGAAACAAACTACATGTTATTCAATTTGCAAAACATTTACAATATTCAAATAAATTTAAAAACAAACAGTTTATTGAAAATTTGTCGAGTTGTGTCGTATTTATAAGATACCTTTTTTTTGTGGGGCTTTACGGTTCGTCGACATCGAGGTCATTAGAGCCCTAAAAACTTGTACAGGTGGGGAAAATGCAGTTACGCACTAGGGAGAGCCAACATGGCTCTCCCTACGTGTGGGACTCGCCAAATGACTCAACCATACCCTCCTGAACTACAACACAAAACTCAAATATCAACATATCTCAATACATTACATATATCAATTTAAAAAAATGAAGAATACCCTAGCCCTTGCAACCTACTAGCGTCGGGATCGAAGAACAAGAGGTGACCAAGGAAGGTCAGGAAAGAGAAAGGAAAGGGCCTGTGGAAGTATTGCCAGTAATGGAAGTAATGCCAGACTCAGCTCGGGGTACCATGTTTGCCAAACACGTACTTACTAGATGTAAGTCCCCTGGGGGGGGGGGTGGATTAGATACCGAATGGAAGTTTCGCATAAATTGGGAAATTCGCTTGGGATATAAATATGCTGAGTTCTAATCTCAGGGCACTGCAAATGAGGAATTTCACCTTCATTGACGATTTTCTTTCTGTAAGGATAGTGTACCAAACGGTTAATTTACTTTTAATACCCATTACTGAAGGAAAATGTTCTTGGTAAAAGAAAATATCCCTTGCTCGAAGTCTGAATTGTCCCATCTTTTTTGAGACTGATTACTAGGTCTACTACAATTGCGGTGCAATGAACCAAGTGTCATGGGTATGACCTTGCTTATTTTTCATCGTAATTAGATCATACAATGCGTGTCGAAATGTGGAAATATTTGAGTAATTAAAACAATATTATAGATTCAATTTCATTGTGGAAAAATAAAAATGAGGAATTATAACAAATCAAGTAATCAATGCTATAAAAATAATGGTAAAGCAACCCACAATCAAGGAAATAAATCCTTTAAGACAATGAAGGAAATTCATTTCAGTCTTGTCAGAAAATTAAAACAAAAATACATTTGGCGCATAAGGATATCAAGCAATTTTCCCGCAAGGTGAGGTATTAAGTAAATTATGATTCATAGTGAACAAAGACAATGTCTCATATGGTTCTCTAGCGGCAACGTAAGACGATGACGTATTTATCTGTTATTATGGCAGTCTTCAGAGAAAAATTTAAACCAGTGAGCGTTTTTCCTGTTTGACAACAGGTACACCTTCTATTTTTTTTAAATGACATTTTTCAAAAGAAAAAAATGTTTTTGAAGAAATTTTAGCTTAGTCCAATTCTTAATTAAATTACTATTAGAGAATTGAAGTACAAGACTAATATACCAGTAATTATATAAATTTTAGTTCCATTTTTTTTTGGGGGGGGCGGGTGATTAGTTCTTTTAATCTTAAGTGTAATGGGGTGACCCTCGTCTTCTAACCCTGGAGACGATGGTTCTAAACACAAATGATACAAGTAGTGTTTACCACCAAGGATAAAGTTGATGTGCGGCAGGATTTCCATTATATCACCCGCTTCGAGAAGATGTGTCAGGAATGGTATAATTTAACTCTCGAATTTCCTTAGCAATAACCACAGAGGCATCATCTCATCTCCTGTCTTCGACCCATAATGGAGAAATAATTATGACTCTTCAAAATATGCTAAAATTTCTTTTTTATCACAGAAAATGTTATCATAAAAAATAATTTAAAAAACTGCACCTCGCGGAAGTTACAGCATATCATTCCGTCAAATATTTTAGGTTTGGTTTATTCATATCAATGAAATTCAGAAACTATGAGGACGACCAGAGAAATGGGATACCATAACAATAATGGTATTAATGTTGACTACGGAAGAATGAATTTCAAAATAGTAAGACGATAGAAAAATATTTAGTGGCTTCAGCAATGACTACCATATATCTGTGCATCAAAAAAATTAGTGTCTCAGAAAAATATATTTTACCTTCCAGTATATTTTAAATACAAGCGTTAAAAATTGAGTTTTACATTATAATATTAGCATATTATTAGACAGAATAAGTAAAAATTCAACCTACTTCAATAACGAGACATTGCACAGCAAAATGTGCAACAGACAAAATAGTCAGTTAAATAAAAATTTAAAAAAATGTTTTATGGCAGGTGTTCTCCGTTTATTAAGTTCTGACTACCACATAATATCCTTTTTTTGTAAAATACTTTTCATTAATGGAAGGTTGATATAAGATTATCAAGCTAATTAACATTTGACTTCCATATTTTACGCCAAAATTATTGAATAATAAGACATAAAATTCAGGGATATTTCAACGAGAAATTCCATTCTTCTCTATAATATTACGTTCTTCGTATTATGTGTCAATGTAAAATATATTAAGGGGAAGAAGTATTTGTATTTTGAAATATGTACGGCCGTTTGGTTAGAATTTTTAAGGACGTTTATGATTTGGTATGAATTTTAAAAAACTGAGACATCTTTTATTACTCTTCAAAAATTGGAAATTTTCAAAGCACCATATAAATATTGATATTATGGTATGACAAATTGCGAACTTTCACCTCTTTAGTGAACATTGTTGAAGTGGAAACAGTTTGCAAATATCGAAAACGATGGGAACATTGTAGCAAATAAATTAGAACCTGATACTTTTCAGTAAATTAACGCAATAATTATGAACCCAATAAAAAATGAATAGTTATTTTATTATATTAAAAACTACATACGCCAGTGTTAGAGAATATCATGACGTGTGCTTTTTGATGATAAACCTAAAAAAACAGCAGACATACAAATAGTGGATAATAATTTTGAAGTGCAGTTTGAATATGATAAATGGTTGAAACAAATAGGGTCAAATAATAGACATCTATTGCAAAGCAATAATATTATATATATTCACGCTTTTATAAGCTCGATTTCTGAATGTGAGTAATATGGATAAAATATTTCGACAATATATTAAGTACAATTCTAAACATTTTTACAAATGTAAAAAAATAAATTATATTAAAAACTAAGAAATGAGTCTAAGAAAACATATAAAACGATTTTAAAACCACTCTTCTTTTACTATTTGCCCTATTAATGATGTTATAAATTTAGAGAGATCAGTAAAACTAAAACTGATGAACGCAAAAAAGCTGTAAAAGCTGTAAATAAACATTCATTGGGAAACATAGAAATCTCCTAGATTGCGGTGAACCTCACCGCCAGGTAACAGATTAATCATGTTACGTCGAATGAAAATGGTAGACGGGACCGGGATTCGAACCCGGGATTTTGAGCTCTACGCGCTCATGCGCTTACCGACTGCGCCATCCCGCTCGCCTCCCGGGTCCGTCTACNGGGAAATATGAAAATTGTTATTACACTTGTAGGAATACATTTATTATTCTTTAATAATTGACAATAAAGAGTATTTTTAATACATTGATGTATATCAAAATATTTACTATCTTTCGCGCTTAACAATATTAGTATTAAATATCCATGTACGTTTTATAATAATTCAAAATATAATTCATAATATAATTAATTTTCACTCTTTTTAGTTAAAATAATCATAATATTGTTGTATTAAAATATTTTTTTCATGTTTTCTGCATTTAAGAAATTTATTTCAGAAACTTATACCTCCCCAAACATACATTTGTTAAAGTATATGGTTGAAAAATAATTCGAATTACCAATCCGAAGCTAATACAAAAAAAATATGGAATGGAAGTTCCTTTTCTCTTCCAGGTCATCACAGCAGTTCTTCTAGTGATACCTTACCATTCCCTCTCAACCTTAGTGAGTCGTTGGAAGCAACAATCCCGTTTACTGCCCATTAAACTATTTACATTCCAAATTACATTTCGTACATACGTACATGTTTTTCCTCATTAAATTACAACTCTCACGTGAAGTCTATACCCATTATATTTAATTCATATTTTACTCAACATTTGGTTAAAAAGCCAATAATATCGTCTTCGTGTCGTCATACATTTTTGATACGTATGATTTTTAATTCTATGTGTAATTATTATGGCATCAGATTTAAAAGATCTTAGAATAATTTTAAATGTGAAATGTACCTGTCAAATACGACGCTTCATTTTACTCTGATTCAACAGCCATTTTTAACTTCAAAGACATCTCAAAACAAATATTCTTTAAAATTACAGTATAGGCCTTTCTTAATACTTCGTTTTCATATAACAGGACTACTTTCTACCGCAACACAACGTTGAGTTTCTGTGACCATAGATCCTTGTGTCAAAATAGCAACTTTCCTTATAACAGTATATTAGGATTTTCATTGAACTTGTCCTAACAGAGTTCTCTCCTCAAATTCAGTGTCGTCTCCTTTCTTATTGGATTAAAGTAGAAAGTGTTTCTGAAACATATGAATTAATGATATTTTGAATAAAGAGTTGTCCAAGGCATTCTGTGTTTTATCCTGTGTTAGCATACTTAGTTCATTCGAGCCATTTTTTAGAACATTCCCAGTTGTTTCTGAACTTATGAAGCGCCCTTTTCTTAACGAGAAATATGAGCGCAGGAAACAAGAATAAGTTTAATACGCAAATGAATACAGAATAAAATACGGATTCGTTTAGCCAAAATTTTCTTGAGTAAAGGCATTCGAAATAACCATTTATGTGTATCATTGTGTATATTTTCGTCAAACTCTGGCGCACTGAAATATTTAAGATTACATTCTTCACTAACCGAACGAAATTAGATATTCAAGGTCAATAGTATTTTCCCTTTCGTGACTAGGAAGATTTAACTATCCCACTTTATTATTACAATTTTTCTCCAATTAGTTTTAATTTTTATCGTATTAATCTTCACATCACATCATAGGACCTTCCTACCATAAAAATTCATAGATACTTGCACCTTCTCAAAACTCTTATATTTATTTTATTGTATGAAGAATATTTTAGAAGACGCTGCCTCAAACTGCATGGCGACGTTATCCACTGACCTGACCATCACGATTCATTTTAAGAAATTCCCAATCACTACTTTTGTTCAGTATTAATACTGCTAGTTGCATTTCTAAAACCTTTTAATCATCCCGATCATTTTCGTTTTCTCTCCAATTGCCTCTGGGAATTGGAGAGAAGGAGTGGAGTCCGCTGGGGCGTGATAACAATGCGTGCGACCGCACGCGCGTACCTCCGTTCGCCTCCCCCGCCGTCGCCCCAGCACAACCTCCGCCCGAGAAATGCACTCCCCGCCGCTCGCTTTACGCGGTGAATAAATGCTGCTTGTGCTCTATCTGCTCGAACGACGCTGGCACGCGAACGCAGCGTAGGAATTGCAATGCCTGGTAGCGTTTCGGCGATAACGTAGTGCACCCACCCACACACACACCTGGATGTGCGCACGCACGCTCTCTACGCCAGAACTCCAATGCTTTAGTATCGCGCCCTTTGATGTCGCCAACACACTCACCGTTCGTTCGTGTTCTGTGCTTGAGACGAATTATATTTGCGTTATTTTTTACTTCGTTGTCACGGAAATCATGGTGTTACTAAAATAATAAATATTTTATGATTGTCCTCAAAATATTTGCGCTATATTACGATGAGAAAACACAAGAACTGCGCATTACATTTCATTGGTATATAGTTCATTACTTTAACCAGGATCTTATATTTAAAAATCTGCAGAATGTGGAATAAATGTGAGCATTCATTTCTGTAATAATTTCATCCCATAATGCAAGCATAGCACTTCAAAAATTCGAAAACATTGTTTGTTACACTTCTCCAAAATGGCTTGTAGACGCAAAAAATACTTGAGATTTTAAATCATGAACCCCGAAATATTTTTTAGTTTTATCTCTTAATATTCAAAGTATACGAAATGTGAGAACGGTATAGATAAAATCTTTAAAAACATTTTGAGAAGTTTTTCATCAATTGTAGATTAAAAAAGTGTACCATGTGCCCAAAATATCTAGTCTTCATGCGTAATAATTAATGCCAATGTCATCGGTTTACGCTGCATCTAAATCCTCATTTATCTCGAGCACCTCGTATGATGAACTATTGCGTTCCACAAACCAAATTTCTTATATGTGAGGAATATAGTTTTCACGAGGTGTATGGAAGTAAGCCATGAACTTATTTTTTTAATTGATGTAACATGAAGATGGAAACATATGAGAAAGGAAATATATCGCGGCGATCAATGAAGAAGTATAAAAAGGAAGTCGTAAAAAATTAGCATACATACATGACATAAATTATAAAATGTCCCCGCTCAACATTCCAATTATAACTCATGAGAAAAAGATACAAACACTAAGCAAACTAAATTCGAAGAAAAATGTAAGATCACTGAAAAAAAATCATAATATATTATAATTATAAACGCAAGGAAAAATTTAAAACATGAATCGGTTTAAATACAATTACTCTCACAACCTTATACAGAACACACCTGACCATCTTGTATGTTTATTCAAGTACCGATTGAAAATTATGTTCCACCTTATAATCTTTGTAATTGCATTAAAGGTTCATCTAAAATACTCGCCTACAAAATGAGGTTCAGTAATCTGGATGCAAAATTAACTGAACAATCAAAATGGTTACATTAATATTTTAAAATTTTGAATTTTCAGTGACCGAAAGTAGAGCGCGGTGTGTAAATTATGTCAGTATGATCTGTCCAGAAATGGCTTTTTTCCCAATGCATTCTAAATCCAATATCAAGTTTGATTTCTATGTAGTAATTTGTTCGTGAGTTATCGGATGAACCAAATTTTCGCTTACACACACATACGAACACACGACATTGGACATCATCGAAAAAATTTGAAAATAAACATTCCTGGAGTCAATTCGTATAGAACTAACGAGATGCCGAAATTTTTTTCGACCGATTTCTGTATTTTCCCTATATATACTGTAAAGTTGGAAAGTAAAAAGTATTTTACAGAATTATTTGATTAGTACAATAAATTTTATGACAATATGAATGCATTTGAATGGAAAAATTTTAGCATCATGATTTCCCTCAATGATCAAAACTAGATCAAACGAGATCGGGTACCTGTAAATTGGCAACTGATCATGAATACTAAGGAACACGTATTGTGAATCAAGTCTGTCTGAGAATCATACGAGAGTAAGTCCAAATTGTCACTCTCACAAAACAGCAAATTTTGATTAATTTAATTGATAGAGAGTAGTGGAAAATTAATAATAATTAGGTATGCTTTATTTCAATGTGAATTCACTGTTTCACTAGATCTTTTAGCTTAGTAATGTGTAAAGCTAACAACATGCAGAGGTACGTTGGTCTTATTTCATTATACTTCTCAGTGTTTCTTTTCAGAATCTACGCTGTTGATAGGCAACCCGCTTAACGGTCTGACGTGGATAGGTCACAAGATTTTTGTTTCTTTGAGTTGCTTAAATCGTTAATAAATTAATCCCCGTAAATAATTTTTTATGACCATTTCATTTCGATTGTTACATAATTATTTCAATTGAGATATTCATTTATAATTATTGAAAGGAATCAAAATAACCCAGGGATATGGGATAAGACTTAAAATAAAAAATAATAATTTGTTCGATCAAAATACCCATGGACTTGGAGCAATTTCCGTTTTATCATTAGGAAAAGCGTTTCTATAACTATTATGAAAATAAACAGAAAAATTTTACGTGGACTTTGAGAAGAATTTACCTCTAAAAATACATAGAAAAAAAACGAGATGCTCGCTATTAGTAGTAGTTGTTGTCTTTTGTTTGCATATTGTTTGGTGATACAAAATCACGAAGATGAAAATATTAGACTGATATGTCGCTATATGATTGGAAATAATATTCTGTATATTTATTTTACTTTCAAATTTCAAATAAAAGGAAGTTCATATAGCGACTCTGAGCATGAATAGAGCAGTAGAAGACGACCAAATTATGAAGGACCACGTCAGAAATGATCCTTTTACTATATACTTTTTTTCTCACTCTATGCTGCAGACGCAGAAACGTATATGAGAAAGTATGTGCAATGGTTTTGCACCACTAGTTTATTTGTGTCACATTAGAACGCCGAGTGCTGATGTAAATTTTTCAAGAGTCGAGAAATTTTAGCTGAGAATCTCTGGCATACAGTATAAAAAAACTTGTAAATAAGTTTTTCATATTGAAATGTCTACATATCATTTCTACCAATAATTCCATATTGCAACACCGTCCTGAAAATAGTTTAGTAATTTTGGACCGAGCACGGTAACGGTGGAAAAACAATAGTTCTTCCAGCGTGAAAGGAGAAGATTATCACCTACGAGTACGCAAAGAAAATGTTTACCCTTTCCGTAGATGTTTAAACAATGGAATGCATTTTCATCTCTCGACATCCCCATTAAACATTTATCCATGAAAACGCGACATTATTTATAGTTAAATGTTTAAATATTTTTTTCAATATATGGTGATTCTTTCATTCGAAAAGTTGAAGTACACTTGTAATAATTATAAGATTAAGCAAAATATAGTTGAAGAAGGTATAGGAAAATCTCAATAAAGATCTACTTCAGGAAACAGAAAGTAGAAAAATTTATTTCAGGTTCCAATCAGAGACATGGAATTTGTGAAAAAGAAATGGATGTCGAGTATTGCAGTAACAATGACAATGCTCTACAGTTTGTAAAGCTAATACACCTCTTTCAAGTATGTAATAAAAATTGTTTCATGAGATTAAAAAATGAAAACTAATCACATGTTAATATTCCCACGAGTTGACATTTCGGCGAAACGGAGAATTTGAATTTCAAGAAACCGCTAGTGAGAGGAAGTTTTGATGCTGTATGGAAATACATTTCAAAAAACGAAGTGGAAAAATTTGAATGGAAGGAGAAAATATGTGGGCATTAATAAAACAATGTTGCATCAATATGCTGTAATACAGTGCCTGACAATGGTCGAACTTAATTCTTTCTAAACCTTGAGATTCAAATTGAATGCACAGGGTGATGAAATAGTGGTATACCTGCACTACTTTTTGCTTTCAAGTCATATATTATTTTAAACAGTTTTTTACTGGGAAAGTATAACAGAATCAGAGCTCTCTGGAAAATCGACGACCCATCTAGTGATTTGTCAAACATTCGATGCATTTAAGATTATTCTTATTCAATGCAAAATCACGAGAAATTAGCTGGAATAACAGTACGCGCTCATGTGAGAAATTTCCATGGATCAAAAATGCTGTTCCAAGAAACAAATCTCAAGTAATAACCATTTTTACAGATGAACCATTAATTTATGAGTCATTTTTAATTGGCCATGATATCGAACGACTGTTGATTTTCTTCAGTTCCAATGAGCAGAGCTTCACTCATTGTCTATTGTTACACAAAGAGCGCTCGCCGAAGTTGGACCAATACTACAAGAGCGGTAACACAAAATAATTGGCAAAACAATAAGTGTCGTAAACAGATGTGATAGTTGATTCTGTGAAATAAAATTAGTTAGAATAATAATAATTATAATTAAATTTCACTCAATTTATAGTATTATCGAAAATAAATTTTAGAATAATTTCCGTTTTCTTGATATTTCGGACGATTTGATCCTCGAATTCACCATATGCACGCCTTCACACGTTTCCTTGGTTTATGATCAACTCCGAATCTTGCCTTGTTAATTATTGGGTACAATAATTTAAAATTTACTTGGTGAGAGGGTAGTTGAGAAATATCTCAATAAAATAACATAGTTTAAGGGTAATTATAAGGTTATAAAAGACACCCGGTTTATACAGTGTTCATCGACACAGATAAACGTGGGCATTTCAGAACATATCACCTTATTTTTAAATCAATAAAATTAGAGTCAAATTTTTAAGAATTCTTTTTCATGGGCAAATTTAACTCCCTAGTTGTGTTTCTGACGTATAAATTTAAGAAAATGAAGAAAATGAGTAATAATGTTTTAAATACTTTTAATGCCCCGGGAAGAATAGGATTTCGAAGAACAGCAGAAAAGTCTAAAGAGCAGACCAATAAAAGAGGACTTCTTCAAACACATCCCCCTCATTTCAAAATAATTTCCCCGTACGTCAACGCCCGTTGCAAGGTATAATGATGCGCAGTCATCTGAGACAAGAGAGGAAATTTAAGGAGTTATGCCGCGAAGAAAATCTCAAAATGAAAAACAGGGGATATAATATATATATTGAAGAACTCTCTGAATCTATTATCCATGAAATGAAATCAGTTGTATCAACTGGCGTCTCGAAGTCTTGTACACGTGGGTGTGGGTCCGGCAGCACGAGCGTCCAGCGCTTGCCTTCCTTGCGCCGGTGCGGTTGGGCGCCGTCTGAAATCGCCGCTGGCGTCCCCTCCGCCGACACCCTCCGCACGTCGTCTCCAAGACCCCTTCCACCACGCGTCTCGCGGCGGGAGATCCCCGTGGCGGAGGTGTAGAGTAAAAGAGAGAGAGAGAGGGTGAAGGCGGTGAAGTCTCTCGGAATACTAAAGCCACGCGAGCACGTGTTCAAGCATCTCACACGTTGAAGAGCACGAGGTTAAGAAAGACGATTCTCATAATTATGCAGGTCATCTTAAAGAAAGTTTGGTAGATAAGGAGATAGATAAAATATTATAACAAATTGAAACTATTATGGGAGGTATTTCTAGTAGTTTTGCTAGCATTTGATGAAAATTCAAATTACTGTTACAACACAAATATCCACTTAAGAGTGTGACTATAGCAATAATTGACGAAACAGTGGTCGACAGGAAGCCCAAACATATAGTGAATGAATTAATAAAGTAAAAACGAAGATAAAGTAACCTTTTAATGTACACACCAATAGCAATGATTCTGGTTCACCAAGCAAAATTAAACTTATTACACTAATAAACAAGTGTATCAATTTGAAATGTGAAGGATGGTGTATAAAGAATTTATGTAACTCAGGAAGGCGTCAATGATCGTATGGAAATCAGAGGAAGCGTTGTCAAGTAACGCACCTTGTCTACCCGGAGTTTCTCGTCCGTAACGAATCCAAGCATGCCTCCCCACTCAGTCCCCTGGCATTCTCTACTCCAATCCTCGCGTCTTGCAGGCCGCGGTTCGCGCCCGAACCGGTCTGGAGTCGTGAACCCTCATCTGGCCGCTCCGCCCCACGGGGGTTGCAAACCACTACGCGAGGGGCGGAGACTACGAGGGCCAGTGAGGACTGACCGAGGGGAGACTCACCCCTCCACGACAAGGCAGCCATGCTTTTTTTCTGCACATGGAGGGAGAAGGAAGTGCACGTGGTCAACCTGTTTCGCGAACGGCATTTGTCTGACTGCTTAAGATACTAGCCGACCTTGACTTAGGGATGGAAATTTCACAGCCGTCTTTCCAGGCCCAATACAGGGGCTCGATTTTCTCTGGAGAGGGTATTGCGCCTGTCATTCATTGCATTCTGTGCGTGTTTTTTGTTGTTCATTTTTGCAAAGAATCAGACTGAATCGTGAAGTGAATTATGTTCCTGAGTCCATGTGGACTGTAGAAACTAGTCGGGATTTACATTTGATTTTTTTCCTTCAGGTTTGACAGCTGATTTCTACTATAGTTTTTTTCTGATTTTGCTTTCTGAATTACATACCGGTTTTGATTATAGGAGAGAGCCTGCTTACCCCTTACCAATATTTTCCCCTCTTCCTGCAGAACTTACACTTGCCAGTCTTCCTGTTTGCTTTTTTTTCTCATTGCATCAGTTCCGCATTCTTGCACAACCTTACATCTAGAATGCAAATTCAGAAAACAAGTTAAAGCTTCAATGAAATCAGTTTCCAAACAAAATTCGACAAGCAGATCAATTTGTTAAAGATTGAGTATCTTCTTCACCTTTTGTAAAATCATACTGACTGTCAAAACAAATAGGAATTGAATAAAATAACAATATTTTATCCTTTCCTTTAGTTACACCAACATTTGAAATTCATAATTTCTTCTGCATGGTTGTTTGATTGGTCGGTGTATCTTTCATCTGACAAAAAAAAGAAAAAAGACTCAGGATAGAGTAAAAGTGTATCATATATCCTCATGAATATGGTTTATAATATATTTTATGAAAATATAAATGTTTTTACGTGAATATTTTTCAATAAATCTTTGTAATTTATTTACAAACCAAGGGACTAATTTCTGATATTTGTTAACAATCATGTTGTGAAATGTTGACTAATGAAATGTTGGTTTCTATCTTCCCCACTTCCTTTTAAATACTGTCAATAGAAGAAAAAGAGGAAAATGTTTCTAGTCTTTATTTCTGTAGATATTCCATTTAACTGTTTTTTAGAAAATTCTGAGTTCATATCTAGATAAAACAAATCCCAAATAGTCGCCCAGATGCATCTTTAGAGTTTACCCTTACAAAATAACGGAGAAACAATCCGAAATTTCTGTTCGTGTAGTAGAAAGAAGTAGATCAAAACGGGATTGAATGGTATTTCGTACGTGGTACAACTCAAATGAATGTGATGTGGTGACTAAGTTAGCAATGTACAAGTAGTACAAAGTGCACCTTCGAGTGGGGGAAGGGGATGGTCAAGACGAGACGAAGCACGATCAAGTGGGAAGTGCATATGTAGAACAATGAGACGAAGTTTCATTCTTATTCTCAGCGCATAAATCATTTAGTTTCACAGTTAAAATGATCATGGAAATCTTCAAATAAATCAACAGATATTAATATTATCTGCTTTTTTCATGACGCAAAATATATAACGACTGAAAATTCAACTGTCTTGACTACTATTCGAACTGGCTCTTAGACATTCATGAATTATCTTCGAGGTGGTCATCTCATTCGTATCATTCAAATACTTTGAGAATATGGTTTGGCATTTGCTTCGGATACTTAAGTTCCACCACAGTACATATTTCAATCTTTTGATTTTCAAAAGGGTAAATTGTGAGACTTAAGGTCTATAGATATATATTACGAACTAGCTGTAAAATTCCATAGGATTTCGTTTGAAAATGTTTCTATTTCAAGAATTTAAAAACGGATCAATTTAATTCATTTAAAATATTGAGATACTATCGCAGATTTCGTGCTCGCTATATTTGTTCGCACTAATTTATAACAAAGGGTTAATAAGTGACATTGCAACCAAACCGTAGTAGGGGCGAGTTTTTGTTTATAAACAATTTGCCTAAAATTTCTTTACGACGTACTAATTCATTTTTTATTATTCCAATATTCTCGTATAAAATTGATACCTATAACGTATGTGTTTTATTCATTTTCAAATAGAAGCAATAAGTATTATAGTTATAAGTATTATTACTATATGTAAGTATTACCAATTTTAGACTATGTTCTCTGTCATAATTTTAAAATGTGATGTTTGCTAGGATGTAGGGTAAGGTTTTATATTATCCTGAACTAAATACATGTTATGCTTAGGTTTTACGTATGCTGTATTTTTTTGGAGTTTTGATTTATTTTTAGTAAATTGGATTCTAAAATATTAAACAACATTTGTGCATGATAGTAATTTGCGATAGTTATTTCCACAATTTTCCTTTAACTGAAGTTGTCAAGCATTAAGTGGTATATTTCAGAATTTAATCCTTACTAATTCCTAAACACTTTCAAAATTAAGGACACAATCAAATGTTATTGTGATATGTTATTGGAAGTAGCTGAGCTCAACACTTCATATTCAAGTGCACTTTTTTAATTAATTTCTTTCTTTCATTTTTAATCTCGAAATCATCTTCAATGAACATAATTTTTCTAAACAAAATAAATATTAAACTTTAATTATTGCAGCAGGAAAAACAATTCATATTTATTTTCATGTTATGTAGTCTCGGGGAGTTTTCCGGAGACCCCATTCAGGCCTTCGCTCCAACAAATATGCTGGTGTGTTTCATCCCAAGACACTCTGGGGATTCGCTTGTGACTGACTTCAAGTATAGATATCTCCCAGGTATCGACAACAATGTTGTTATTAGGAATCAGACGCTTTTCTTACGAAAAAAACGTGTAGTTTGATTTTAGATTTTTAATTTTATTTAGTGCATCACGTGTAAATGGAATTGTAAATTTGCTCTCCATTGAGTATAGAGGTAAACGATAAATTAATTTTTATGAATATTTAAGTGTATGAAACTTTCTCAAAGTACATCGAAAAGTTACGAACTAGTCATTTTAGTCGTATTAAGATGATGAGTATCGTTCTCTAATTGCGAAACTTTTTGCACATAACGAACAACAACTTCTTTTTTATGAAGATCCGATTAGAAGGCAGATCAAAGAGGTAAAATGTCTATTTTGAAGTGCTTGTAAGTTTTAAATCTTTAATCTTCAGAGTTACTAAGAAAATGTGATTACTTTAATAAAACATTCTCTTTCCGTACGACAATATAACGTGACAGAGAACTACTGTCATCCAAATATCTTATCTTCCGATCGAACCGTTTAATATTAGGGACTGTTTGTTTTCTCACTCAATCGCAAATAAGATACCGAAGCTCGCCCATACTCGTAATGATATTATTTATTTTTTTAAACCACGAATAACGCAATACAAAATGTTATTAATAGCATACGTTGAACTCTGTTTAGTTCCCATACTCTTAACTCTCACACGGTGAATCACCTTCTCGAGCGATTCCGCGGTCCACTCACTCCAAGAACGAGTAAATTCACTCTATTTCACTCGCCGCCACCAAATGGTTCGCGGATGATTTGCTCCGACTCCACTCACCCGCGCTACGCGGCGTCGCCCACCAGAGAAGGGG
The DNA here is from genome assembly GCA_002313205.1 of Laupala kohalensis. Classification (NCBI taxonomy): domain Eukaryota; kingdom Metazoa; phylum Arthropoda; class Insecta; order Orthoptera; family Trigonidiidae; genus Laupala; species Laupala kohalensis. The sequence goes on from NNCF01127626.1 coordinate 1,100,850, forward strand.
GCAACCGGGGGTCAGCGCAGGCGGGCGGCATCAGTGCTCGGCAAAGGCGCGGACGGCCTGGCTGCCGCGATAATCAGCCCTTAAATGTAACCGAACGGATGGACCGACGGACGGACGCTGCGAGTCCAGACGGGCAGAGTGGCGTGGCACACGCGGGACGGGACGGGACGGGACGGGGGCGAGCGATGTGTTTAGCCACCCGTACGCCAAATGTGGGCGTGTCAGCATCGGCGAGTGCCTCCACCGCCCTCGCCGGCCACTACAATCCCCCTCCCTCCCCCTTTGCCATGCACAAGTCTCCGAGAGCGAGCCGGTGACAGCGTCGACCGGCTGGAAAATCCGCGTCAATGGCAGGAAAAAATGCGTGCGGGCCGCGATCTGGCGAGCAAGCGCGAGCGGGCGAGCGGGTGGCTGCGTGTGCGAGCGAGTGTCGTGGGACGGGCAGCAGGCGGTCGACGCGCAGGAAATCGATAATCGAAGCCAAGAACCCGATACTCCAAATGAAGGATGCCGTGGAGAGCCGGAGCGGGGGAGGACATGGGTCGCGCGGCGGGGGGCGAAGTATCGTGAGGGGAACGGGGGAAGGCAGAGGAGGGAAATATTGTTTGATTGATAGGTGTATTGCTTATGATAGGACCTGCCAAAGGGACGTGACAGCAGAAATATCATACGATGTAACGCGAGAGCTTTCTGTCTGAGGCGAGGACCGTCTTTCTCTCTCTTGCGCTGCCGTTGCCTCGCCTGGCGTGTTAGCGCGCTCGGTCTGTCTGGCGGGTGGAGCGGGTGGAGCTGTCCGTTGTTGTTGCTGTTGCCGCTGCTGTTGTTGTTGCCGGAGGCTATGCTTTTTTTCGTAGCCCCTTCGCTCTGGTTTCTGGCGGAGCGAGCGTGGGCGCACGTGCGCTGAGAAGAACCCCGTCTGTCGCATTCCTTTGCTCTCGCCTTTCTGTCTCTTCTCTGTCATTATTACATATCGAGGTATTCTTCATGCCTTTCTAACATGTTCTCCTTCTAATACTTTCGTGGCTGTATTTGCAACGCTATTGGAATTTTAATTCAAAAAATCGAGTGGAATACTGTAAGCAGCAGAGTAATTGCTGTTTTAATGATTCCGCAATTGTTAGTATTGAGTTTCGAACTTGAAGATATCCTTTCTGAAAATTATTTTTGGTTAAGATTAAATCACTTCAGTAAAATGCCCTACCATCGTGATGATCGCAATTTGATGATACTACATTAGTTGAATAATTTATTCAGATCAATTTTTCAAAACGCCTCTCATAATTAGTATGCATGAAGTTAGAATGGATATTCATTCATCAACTATTTTTATGAATAAATATATGTGTGGCTTCCGTTCGATTTATATTTTAAATAAGAAACAAAAGTTCTAGTATTTTATATTTAAAAAATTAAAAACGTATAAAAAATTTGATTTCATGATGTCAGTCTGTGGAACTTTTAAATATCTATAATTGATGTATCATTAATATTTTCATTAATATTAACAAAAGCGAGAATAAGGCAAGTTAAAAAAACACTCTTGGATTAACATTAAAATAATTAGTTCTTTTTCGTTTCAGTTAAATCTGGATACCTAAAACCTTGAGATATTTTTTCAACTCCTTGCATCTGACAATTTCAAACCAGTTGCGATTCTTACATGTAGTGCATTAACAACATTAATTGACACCAACAATTAAATACTTTCTTCAAATTATTCTTGTTCATTAAGGTTTTTCCGTAGAATCCTAATATACATGAAGATAATAATAATATACATGAAATAAATATTCTAAAAGTTTCTGATCATCGAATCATACACTATAAAGCTCCAAAAAGGTCAAAGGTTGTTAAGCTTACTCAGTGAAGGCAAACACGCTACTTCGAGGAGAAAATTTCAAGTTTGCTCATTGTGTCAATCCTCCTGCCTATTCTTTCTTTACTATCAGTCACAAAAATTCAACAAAAAAATGGTATAATGGAAAAAAAGGTATTCTGAGAAAAAAATAGAATGTTTTTTGTGGAGGAAGCACGCTTCTAAAATTACTGTAAGATCGTAATAGTTATCCTGAGAGTATTTCTTGTTAACTATATTGCTTTGCTCAGTCGACAAAGATATTTAAACACAATAAATCGTTAATAGTGCTTTGAATTAGTAAGGTCACTACTGATTACAATGTTTTGGAAAAGATTCATATTGAAAAGTACCTGGAAACACCTCCAATATTCAATATATTTGAGGAATATTTTTGTTTCCTCAAATCTTTTGAATAAATTTCTTCCACAAACTTTTCCTAATATCTAAGAAGAGAATCCCCATATTTGTTGATTTAATTCTCTGCATATCCACGTAAATTTACATTTTTCCAATCTTTTGAATTAAGGTGTGGTATAAACAAAAGAATGAAGCAATGACTGACGTATGCAGATGATATCCGGAAGAAAACATACTTAACAGGACACCAACCAGATATTAAAAGATCAGTGCTTGTAGTGTGGGCTCCCGATCAATAAAGAAAACTAAATAATATATGTAATGTTTAAGAAGAGAGTTAATAAAAAACTTCTTGAAGGACCCACGCGAATTGAACCATTTGTTAATTTATATATCTTGGCTCTACAACAATATTCATATGTAATAATGAATTAAATTGCAACAATATTGAAGATGAAATTTTGAACCCGTTCTTTCAGAAACTCGGTATGTTTAACACACCAACTATCCTTGTCATCAAAAGCTGACAAGTGGAAACATAACATACTGTATGGGAATAGTGGCAACACATTCATGTGAAACTTCCTTTTGATTCGCTTTGTGAGGAAGCGACTTCGGAAGAATCTTAGGATACACCAAACTCTCTCAGTCTCCAGAATCAAAGCAAATAATTTGACCACTTTGATGACGTGTCGTAATTTAATTTGCTTCAAAGCACAATGGTTATGTTGGTTTGGCGTCAGTTAGGGAGAAAGATCACCACATAAGAAGTGGATTTTCCCGGAAGATCCAATTTGGAAAGTTGAAGGACTCGATATGGTAAGATGAGGTGCGTCGTGATCGAATGCGCATTTAGATACAGTATCGTTGAGGCGCTTGCAGAAAAAGCATTTACCTTCCTTTTGGTATCCATCAACTTAGAATATTACCTTAAAGAGTATTTGAGCGTGTTTATCGTTGCTTACGTGGACATTGAGATTTTATAGAAATATTCTTTCTTGAATCGTCTTTGATGCTTTTCATTCATGTTGGTAGTTTTGTAGAATTGGTGTCTAATTTTAATTAGTATTCTCAATTCCTTTTTTCACTTATGAAAAAGAGGAAAGTGTTTGTTTTTTTAAACACAGGCGGATGATTTTTATAACAACATTATTTAACTTAAAAAAACAACTGACATTTACCATCGAAGTATACTGTCTGTTGTTGTTTTTTTGTTTACCGATAAGTACAATCAAATAGTTAAATGAAATAATAAGTTTCAAAATTTATACGTTCGTTTATGTATACTTTAGGAAAACAAAATAGTTTATCAGTTTCTTGCTTCATACAAAGTATATATTTATTCACATATCCGGGTTTAAACTCAATAGAGAAGAGAAATGAAGAGTGTAGAAACAACTGTATAGGGAAAGTTTGGCCAAATCGACGGAAATATTTTCTTTCTACTCCTCTTATTGTTGAATTTTGTGTGGAAAAATGCAAAAAAATATCATTCGAGCTATATTCTTCTTTTCTAGTTTCAGAGATTCGTTGTAAATTTAAATGGAAATAAATAATTGATTTCAATATAAATCTAAGAAAAATTACTTCAGAAGATTTTTATACGTTTATTAATTTATACGTTTTAAATTTTTGTCTCTTTTTTATATTTTCAATTTAGAAACTGCTGAAATTGCTATTCTTTTGAGCTGTTATTTTCTTGCCCGGATCGTTTAGTTCATTTCTACCAAAAGGTAATTGTGTTTCTTCAAAGCTTAATATATTTCAAGTACATTCAAGACAATACTAATTTAACATTAGATATATGTTCATAAATTTGTTCACTTAAACATTCATATAAAGGTTATCATTACATATACCTATTTAAGTAAATAATTAAAAACTTACGTCCTTTGATGGATACCTATTTAAGTTTCAAAAAAGAACAGTTGGGACACGAGAAATAATCCGTGAAATATGAAATATGAAATGAAAGGTAAATATTATTATTACGAAAACCGGATTGCAATTTCTCACAAATTAATTAGAAAACATCCACCTTAAAAAACTAGGTAGGTAAAAAAGGAAACTTAAATTTAAATTATGAACTGAAAATTGAGTATGAAAAAATGATGGAACTAAATAAATTAGTTTCTTTCGTTCTTATCAGGTTTTGCAAACACTACATTTGAATAGACATTCAAAATAAACTAAATTAAAAAGAATTTTTGTTTATTATGGTTACGTGAATCACTACACTATTAACTCAAAAAATATAAACATTTTGCATCAAAGATATGAAAAGTGCGTAATCAAAAGAAAATTTATAATATATTGAAAAGATTTCCATTTTTTTAAATTACTTCACTATAAATCCGGTTTTTCGCATTTGTATAACGCGCTGTAGTCGAAAAAAAATGTTTGAACTGTTCCAAGTGAGTCACAAAAAATGACAGAAATGCGATCTAAAAATGTTTTGTCTTAAATAAAATATTTGGTTAAGACATCTTTTCTTACTTGTTTAATTTTTAAGTCAGCCAATGTATCACCAGTAGTAGAATTATTTTTCGCCTCTGGTAAGTATATTATTCAAGACAAATACATTTTACCATTCCTAAAACAAAAACTAAAAGTCCTTTATTCTAATCATTATAAAACTCGTCATTCTGTTAAATACACCAATTTAATTAAAATAGTTTAACTTCTATTTCTGGAGTGAATTTAACAAAAAATTTCAGAAAATACATGAAGGACTCAGAAAGCCGTTTTACGAGCTCATTCTACATGCCCAATGAGTATAAACGTATAGAATTCACCAAAATCTAAGTTTTGAGAACTCTTCATATATTTAACGAACCAAATCCAAGAAAGTTTTGAGATGATACACTGTATGTATGTGCTTCAGAACAATTTTTCTTTCCACAGAGTTCCTTGTTTTTGTCAAGAAATGCTACTGAAATGCAATGTAACTCTCCATTCGAGCACTGGTATTTTCTCCAGAGGTAAAAATTTCATGCGGCTGGCTCAAATGTATTTGAAACATTTCTGTATTTCTCTGTTTTGTGATGAGGTAAGAATAATAAATATGATGCTAAATACAAACAAATCAAAGGCTCCGTGTAAATGCATAAAGCTAATGAAACTTTGATCCAGGGGGGATTGATATGCAGGTATATTTAATTTTCTTAATCTTGAAGAAAATCTAAGATCTTGAAGAAAAATCGTTAGAAAAGCTATTTGTTTAAAATAAATCCTTAAAGACTCAATTTTTCTTTGTCTTAATTTCATCCCCTCTCCACTCAAATTTAACGACTTCTCCCTCCATCAATTATGAAAGAATTAATAAAAGAATCTTCGTGGGAATCTTCTTCCACGAGGAGAAAACTATTGTATGTACTGTACATAATAACTGTACGTAACGACAATATATAATTGTAGATATTGTAATATTATAATAGTAGATAATATTGGGTACTACCAGATAGATTGTATTGAATTGTTAAGTATTTTACCCTGTATAATCCTTCACAATAACTACCTCTTATAGGTTTTATGTTTTATAAAGGTGTTATATTTTATATAAGAATGACGTACCATATGTCACAAAATAGCAAGACATGTAAGTCAGAGAGCATTAAGTTAACAAACATGAATATTTGCCAATAAACATAGATTTAATGCAAAAAATTATAATAATTATTAAAAATAAAATTAATTGTAATTAAATTTTTTTGGTACATCTATAATTCAATAAAGGGATTTGGACATTTAGCTGAACAAGTTTTCTGCCATAACTGTCTATATACATATTCTTCTAATCACATTTTTCAGTGGGTCTCGGAGATCCATGTCAAAGGAAGCTCCACCAACCCATGTAGGACCACACTATATTGGTATTAAAAATGTCAAAATCCTGTTAGTAATAATATATGACCTGCTTACAATTGTCTAAATATGCTTTATTTGTTTTATAGTTTTTAATCGCAAGATAAATACGTCAATATCGTATTTTGCTTATTATTTGCGACTCAATTATAGACCGTGGGGATTATTGGATATACTTTATTCAACATTCATTATTACATAAAGAAGCTTTTCGTATCAAAATATATTTCATGATAAGCACACTTCAACGCTTACTTTTGATATTATTGCTGCTACTAAAATAAGACTAAAAAAAGAAATAATGTCATTAAATTCAGAGGGAGAGATTATATTACTTGTTTCCAAATACTTCTTTTTGTGCGATCAAATATTGTTTGTTCAGAAAACGAATTTGCTATTCAAAAGGGTCTCTATGACGAAGCGCGCGTTAAACGCATTGTTATCGTTCTTCAAAAATAATCAGAACTTGATTTTGGTGGAAAGAATTAATGCTCGTCAAAATATAAGAAATAGAATTCTAACAAGAATATTACACAAACTGGTATGTATCATTTAACATTATTTTACGACGGAAGAATATTGTTCCCGGAAATTGCAAAACTATAAATTCTGTGAACGTTAAGTATGTTACGTTGCAGGCGTTGGTAGTAAAGCTATATTGCAATTATATTAAGTTATATAATGATATTTATGCACATTTAGCAATTAGTAGTGTAGTCTTAGGCAAAATGCTGGGAATTAGAATCGATGACACGTTTCTGAGATTTTCGTGAATTCTCTAAACCTACTTCCGTATTAGAACTCTCCTACCTCGAACACGTGTCAACTGCCGAGGTCCGGCTGCCGCCGCGCCGTGCCGCCCTCTGCGACCGGTTTTCCCGCGGCAAAGACCGGCAGCTAGCGCGCGCCGGTGAACCCAAGGAGTCATGTTGCCGAAGGAGACCGAAGACGAACGAAGATGGTCGAGAAGGAACGCCACCCTTGCCTTCGCCACGCGCTCTTGCGGTCGCACCATGCATCTATTTCGCACGCAGTTTTCTTCCAAAACGAGATTTATTTTCCTGAGCGTCGAACTAAGAATCGCCTTAAAAAAACCTCTTCGCTACTAAAATCGCTCCATGACACATTACATACAGGCATGTTTGCAGGTTCTATTCAGTAGATCTACGAACAGTAGAATGGATTAATCAAAATATCTTCGCCTCAGAAACTACTAACTGCAAGTGTCTCGGACGTGAATAGAAGAACGGACTTGATATTATTTTCTATTGCATAAATTTTCATTAGACTGAAACCACGAAATAATTCAATTTTAGTCAATCAAGTAACAGGAGAAGAGTTTAAAATGAATCTATCCTAAGTTGTTCAAATCGTTGGAGTGAATTCGGCGAAACTTAAGATTGCTTTACGTAAAAGAACCGTTTTCTCTAATACTTGATAATCTTTTTGAAACTAGATTAGAGAATATCGTGACCTTTGCTGTTGGTAAGAGAGTTACCTTGCAATACGTTTGATATTAGAAGTCTTCCGCTCCTATTCTTTCAATCGGTCACTATAACTGAGGCATAGTTTCAAAACTGAAAACAACGTTTCTGAAGGAGCTTGTTTCTCAAGCCACGATGAAATGAATTTAATACCTTTTGTTTTTAAGTTCTTGTACGTAATCCACGCGAATCCATGTTAGGTGCATTGTGATGTGAAGATGTCAACTGCCGAGTTGCGTGAGTCAGATCGAAATCTGAGTATCCTGCGAACTTTTACATTTTAATAAGACAAAGTCTGGAAAGAAAAGCATGGTTGTAATGAATAAGAGTTCAACGGAGGTTGACGTATTCGTGCGTGCGTACTTCCTCCTCCTCCTCTGCATGCAGTACATATCACCGGTCATCAAGAGAAAGGAAGTCTAGGACATTGTCACTTGTGAAGTGACGAGGCTCAAATAAATTTTGCTCTCTCGCTGAAAAATTCTGTACTCTTTCAGTACGTAGATGAAACGGGAAAAGATGTAGAAGTAATTGAACACAATGTGAGTGTGGAAGGGTCATTTTCGAGAATGATTTTGGTTCTCATTCGTTCCTAGGGAGAAATTGGGACGTTAGAGAATGTAAATACCATATCTTCTTTTTGTCCTCGCCTCTTACTCGGGGACGGCTTTCCTAATCTTAAGGCGCCACTTACTTTGCTGATATGCGTCATTAACAGACATACCCAAAACCTTCATGTCTTTCGACATTGGTCATCCACGTCGTTTGCGTTCTGTCTCTCTTTCTCTTTTGCGTAGCAATGCAAAGGCACTTCTTCAGTATGTGATCATCGGGTTTTCGCATAATGTAAATACCAAACACCGAATAAAACCTAAGAAGTTCTTCATACATTGTATATCTTATTTTTTAAAGTACAAGATTGGCCGTATACGTACGAAGAATAAATCCCAAAATGTATTAAATTACATCTCTTCAGAAACTTCCATATCTCTGAAAGCCCTATTTTGAAAAGAAGTGGTACACATTTACTTAAGATAAATTCAATGTCTATTTCAATTCGGCTACAGTTTATAGTACAGATGAGAAACGAGGAACATAAAGTCCAAAATAGACGATTGTTCCTGATTCCTCGGATTATAAATTCGAGGATTATTTAAATTATTTAATAACCTATTATTAATTATGTGACCTTGGGTTACTCTTTTAGGTTGTACTTAATTAATTGATATTATATATAAAATAGTACTAACGGATTTATATGAGTGACAATAGCACGGGAGTAACCAAAGTGGGGGAGTGAGGGACAGTTGACTCCTCTCCCTTCTCTCCCTGAATTCTCAATGGATAAAAATGAAGTTAAAAAATAAATTAGAAGCAAAACGAACTTTCTGGATGTTAATGATGTATCTGACCAACAAATTCATGTGCGCATCCAGCAAAAATGTCATTAATTTGTAACGTCTAGTTGAAAAACAAAGTATGAGTGGCGATATCTCTCTACTCTAGCATTTTATCAAGTTCCCATCTGCAGTTCTTGCCAGTTAAGAAATATCTTGCAAGTTTCATTAGATCTAGGAATTTTGTGTCTGGTTTCAACGTACTTTTATTAAAGACATGAGAAGAATTGATCACCCCATAATAAGTCTGATGTAATTCTGACTTCACCCTTGGACATCCGACTTATGTAACTGAATCCGACTTATCATAACCCTATAATTATTTAAATATTGACATTATTCACCTCTACAATCATTATTAAATTGAAATAGTAATCGATCTTTTAATGAAGGTCCACACGTGCTTTGAAGGTTTATGTTTACAAATAATTTATTTTTCTTTGTCATTGTTTTATTTGTTTGTGTATTTAATTTTGTTTTTTTATGCTTGTAGTACCTATGATGAAACATTGTTGATACATCCATTCACTAACATTCGCCTGATGATGGCAGCAACAATTCTGTTGAAACCTTGTAAAAATATTAATTACTAGTCTGCATTAAAAGGTCGATTACTATTTCAATTATTTCAATATTTTGCATTAGTTTCACATGGCTTAGCTTAAACTTTCTCAAAAATTTAATTTTTATTTAATGATAGGACGTTTTATGAAATATGATTAAATATTAATGTTCATATCCTACAAAATTCTTTTTTTATTTGCATTGTTAACCTACTCCTCTTCGAGTAGCTACTCGTAAGTTGTGAGATAAAATATCATTTTTATTTGCTATGACGGGTTTTGATAAATTCGATAATGAGAGATTAGGCATTGAAATGGGAAGTCTAAGAAGTGTGTGGTGAAGTAAATACTAGTGAGATTGGGAAGAAATTTCCAACAGGAGCATCTTATATTCAATAAATACATTAAGAAAAGTTAACTATGTATATATAATATATTACATCTAAATACATTCATACTTATAACTAAATATAAACAAACATAACATACTGTGTAAGATATCATCAACAAACAAATATTATATCTTCGCCCGGTTAATACTACTTACCTACGTAGGTATTGCTATGTAAAGTTTCCTGGATAGTTTACAGTTTGACTATCGATTAATTAATTCAATAATAATAATAATAATAAATTTATTGTCAAAATAGCAGTACAAACTGCGTATGACCACGTGGAAGACAAACTAATTTACTCTCCGGAAGCAAACAAGCAAGTAATATGATGTAATTATTGTTTCAATTCAATTATCATTTTCACAAATGTACATCTGGAGTGCCTTCTATTTTATTGAATACATTACACAACAATAAGTACATTTTTTCTGATTCTGGTGAGTAATAATAAGATAAAAATATATTTAAAAATGTTTTAGGCTCTTATTTTCATTAAGTTAAAATGAGAGATGCCTACTATACTACTTGAGGGTGGAAGCTTCTAGGAACTTACATAAAAGCTATTCGTGATGAATGGATTGTCAAAATAAATGTCATTTATTTTTTATTTAATTCAATAGGGTCACCAAATCTTCTCTAGGGTACGTATGTTACTTTATTTTAAAATAATGGAAGAACAGCATAGTATTAGATTTTTATGTGTAAACATTTTTGAGGGAATCTGCAAATAGGAATTATTTACTTTTAAAGTTACAAAAATATATGTGTATATTCTATTTTCACATCTTTGGTTATTTTGAAGTTGAATCTTCTTAATTTTCTTCAAAAGTAGATACATATTCTTCATACAGCTACCTCTAACACCAACTTCTTTGCGGGTTATTCCTTAGTGGTTTCAAACAAGCGTGCACACATAAAAAAAATTATTTTCGACATGACTATCGCCTGTCAAGAAAATGTCTAAAAAGATCAAAACCACTTAACAGTAGAGTCTCGGGAAATCGAGATATGCATGAAGAATGTCGCGTTTTGAATACTTGTATAAGAAAACTTACTGAATTAACTCATCGTTACCCGGAAGTAAGAATTGGATGCATGTTTAATGATAACATCACCAAAAATCATCTTAGAGACTGAGGCTCAACTACACTCAACAGGGTGCTAGGTTGTCTTGTGCGACTTTTGTGGAATAGAACATGTATTTAGCATAAGCATAAGCAGTTTTAATGATAATCTTGGGGGACTCAAAACCGTGGACTCAACGCTAATATCGTTTCGTAATTTTTTAAATTCATTTCATTCCCATGCTACCCCTAGTGGTGAAGACTGAATTTGAACTTAAACTAATGTGAATACAGTTTCTTTCTTATTTTAAATACCAAGTGAGTACCTTATTTCTGATTCAGGCGGGGTGTAAAGGGTATCTTACACCCCATGGGGGATCGGTATTTGTATTGCAATGGTATCGGAAGTGTATTTATCTAGTTAATCCGAAAATTTGTGGATTCGATAATAATATTGGTAATTTTCGAGCCACCTCATTTCTATGTCGCTTCTAGGCGTTAGGAGTGATTTACCCTGAAGTGAGCTGAACCGTAATTCAACGGCATCGTGTCACATCAGATTGTGTGGGTTCGAAATTAAAATCGGTTTTTCATTATTCCTATATATCATTCCCTTTCCACTCGTATTCATGGTGTGTTACCCACTTGAGATCAGAATTTCATCTTCAATGGTATTGTAAACAGGAAACCTCTACGAACGCTTATAGTCTCAATAAAACCATTTCTCTGTTTAGCGACATTTCTGTGCAATTGTGTCCAAATCGAAGCATCCATCTTATGAAATTTTCCAAAAATTACATCCCTTCTTTTTCTTAACACTTTTTTGATCAAGAATGATTTTTAAAACTTCACGATTTATGCATTTTATTCCTCTCGACGACAAATTCCTTTAAAAAATGTGGTCGATCTCATTTTTGTCGAGGTTCGTTGCAAATTTTGCATTAACGAGAACAAAATGACTGTGCAAAAGGCAAAACAATTTGGCACGGATTTGAGCGATAAAAGATCTATAAATATTTAACATTGAAATATCTCTGCATTATTCAATATTAGGTATGTTGGCTATCTCAAGTGAATGATCTCTTACTACGACTCTAAACCATAATTGGAACGCTATTTGAACTGAGCCAAAAATTTAATTATTTCTCATCCTAATCTAAGGTGTTCATTGGTCGGGTTATACGTTGTAAAATGTATAATTTAGCACACTCTGTTGCTGTTCTTGATTAGAGCAAAATTGCAAAGCATGTTAGTAAAATGTATGCCAGTTTGATACCGGAAGAAACTAATAATGGGTAGTTGGCAGTAAATTGATACTTTACAAAAATGTTTTAAATTTACTTGAAGGTTATAACAAAATAATTTATTTTTCTCAATTAAAGGTTTAATGTAGTTAAATCGATCAATAGACAGTAACAGTATTTATATCATGTGAAATTCATTTAATTTATTCACAAACTTCATTAGCATTTTAATTGTTAACTCAAGAGTCTCATTTATTTCTTATTATTCATCGTACTCAGACCACGGTTTAATCAATCAACATGTAATACCTAACCAAAATGAAAATATGTTCATCAAAAATTTTAAATAAAATTCTCTGCGTTTATTTAAAACACGTAAGTTCACTTTCTGAAAGTATCTTCGTTGTATATTCTACATTTTTTTTATCACCAGACACCAGTAGTAATTCTACTAATATTTATGGGATTCCGAAGATTCTTCAAGATATTTTATATAAAGTACTGCTGACCTTGTTTTCTTTGTTCAAGTTTAATTCAGTAGGGTTAGTTTTCATTGTTTTTTTTTCTTTCGTGGGAGAAGTGATATATATACTAAACTTCTAAATTATTACAATCCTGTTTTACAGTATTGTTTTTCTTGAACTAACAAAGTCGTCAGATTGTAGTTTTTTCGTCTGTGTACTGATAAAGTAAACCATTCACCAACTCACAACCACCATGAAGCAAGGGGAAGAAAAATAGAGGAAATTGATATAGTTCTTAGGTTGAAGACGGTACGAGCGAGGACAAAAATGCTCCACGGAGCGGACGTTTATCTCGTACGCCGATCCATTGTTTTGGTTAAATATCTTTTTTAGGTTGGTAATCAGAGAAGAATAGGAATTTCACAACATTTAAGAAGTAGATTTTATCATTGGATGCATAGTTTTCAACTATGTTCCATTTTTATCAGCAATTCGTATTTAAATTATCTTAATATATTTTTTAAAGTTAATTAACAAAAGGTCAAAGAAAAACGTAAAAATAGAAAATGGGACTTAAAGAATGGAAATTTTCTATTTGGTGAAACGATAAGGGATCAAATCGATCTTATTTAGAGAATGGTAGTTATAATAGGTTTCATGATAGTTATAATACTCCTCTAAAAAGTTTCATGATTTTATGGCTTTATCTGTTTAATATAGATTTTCAACTATTTAACATGTCTTGGGTCGTCTGGAATAATAATATTTGAACAAAACCATAAAAACAAGCTTGTGTTTTGAATATTATACAAATATATTCTTTGCATAAGATGAGGAAAAATAAATTACCGATCTAATCTTACATGATCAAATGTCATTTGGAACAATGAAGGGGTTATGATATTAATATACAAATTTCTAATGTTCGGGTAACTAAGAAATTTGTAGTGAATTCAAAGATATTAAGAACATGAACTTGCATGAACACTTATTCAAAAGTATTACTTAAAAGATAATGGAAACTTTTGCACTGTTGAACTTTCTCTTCATGCCTTCAGAGCTCCACCACTGGAAAAAGCGGGAATTAGCAGAAGATACTTGGATTCTGTTTTTGGCCACTAGAATTGGTTGTACTTTTTTGCTGTTAGAGTGAGGGCACTAGTTGGTCTGATTAGTGACTCAGAACACCGCTAGGCTACTGTGCATTACAGTAAATAACTACTGTACATTACAAAAAGGGTCGCAGAAAAATTGTGTTTCTTTTCAAATAGATCTTGAATCATCATTTTATTTTCATAAAAGGTAAACAGAAGAGTTTAACTCATGATAAAGTATTATCTTTTAGATATTGCACATGAAGTGTACAGGGTGAAAGATTTTTTTTTTTTGAGAAAACACATAATATTTTTAATCGCATAATTAATAATTTTGGTATGAAAAAATTATTCACCGTTGTTTTCCAAATGTGAAGGCAATGTCATTACGATATTAGATATGAATAACTAATTAGTTCGGTCCATTCGCATACGCTAAAATAATATAAAGAAATCTTATCATAATGACGAAACGAAGGTCCTCGTGATAGCACCTACAAGTCACGCAGAAATCGTCGATGTTGAGCCGACTTCATGCTCGTCACGACGTATTTCGACGGCGAATAAACGACGCCGTCCAGACTGCGTATCACCCGGAACTTGAGGTCGAGACAATTCAGTTATACGACGTCGAGACGACAAAAATAAACCGCGTTGATAGACTCGAAGACTGGCTAATTGATTAACATCATCGCCCGAAATTTGAAATCGAGACGACGAAAATTTACTATGCCTCGATGTCTAGCAGCTGTATCCTGATGATTTTTGAAGTTTTGTAAGTTAATGTTGCACAATAACTAATTATTATGTTAAATAATGTTAATTTCAATTGTATTAATCTATTTAAATAAAAATTAAACATAGTTCGTTGGTAAGCGCATCACTTGAGAACGACTGGGCCGATTGGGCTAATTTAAAAAAATGTTCGTAATAGTCTGAATAAGGTTTTCAGGGAAAGAAAAATTGGAAAAGTTGTCCAGAAAATTGGAATATTCTGAAAAAAACTGAAAGTGTTTTTTCTATGGGATTTTTGTATGAACTCAAGACTATAACTTACGATTCGAAGAATGGATATTTCCTGGAAACGTTTCCAGGAAAATAAATTCGGGACAGTTACAATGGAAAGTCTGAAAATTCAAACAAACTGCAAAATTTTTAATTTTTGTATGCACTCTTGATCATAACTGACGATAGGAACGACATATTTGATTGTTTCGTGTTTGTTTTGTTTTTGTTTCGTATTTGTCGGGTCAGCTAGTCTACTAATAAATTTCAAGGATATTGAAAATATAAAAAACATATTGGTTCATTAAAACAATATTTTCTGGTTACTTTATGATCTCTTTTTCAAGATTTCAGAGAGGATTACTATTTTATATTGTTTACTATTCATGGTAGCAATGTTGCGCGACACAATAGAATACAATTTTAACTCATACGGCTTAGTGGTAACGTTCTTGTTCCCAGAAGCAAAGAACCCGAGTGAAACCACGCTGCTGTTGGATGCCTGAGGACGGACGTTTAAGAGACTGCCTAAAAAGAAATGTGTACTTTACACGTTGAATATATAATTAAACGAGGCACGACGATGGCTGAGAACCAAAAAAATTGTTACAAAATTGATTACTTAACATCATCAAGAATGAGTTGATGACGCTGAACATGCGGTTTTGACGACGTTGAAGGTTTTTAATACGTAGTGAGAAAATGTGTTCCGAATGTTGGGTAAGTTTTTCCATTATGTAATATTGAAATGGGGCAAATTTGCACCCACACTTAAAACATTGCATGTCGGACATTAAATTATTATTTACCATATATGGTTTTCTTCATTTATTCAGAAGATGAATGATAAAAACACAAACGAGTCTTCCTCCCCAGTTCAGTCTTGTCTATTTTATTCCCTTCACTCTTTTACCCATCTTGTTTTGCAAAGACATGTTCCGCCACCAATTTTCACTTTAGCCAAAATGGAAACAATAAAAATGTACCTTGTTTAGAAGAGTTATTATATCACTGGATTGCAAAGATGTCTTGTATCATTCAAACACTTGAAATTGCTCTTGTGTACACCATAATGGTGTGTACTCCCACGCTGAAATCGCCGACATTGAGCCGACTTTCGATGTATTTTGAGATCTCGAAAAGGACGACGTCGAATAAACGACGCAGTCCCGACGTCGGATCGTCAGAAGTCGAGACGAGTCCGTTATACGACGTAGAGACGACTCCGTTATACAACGTCGAGACGACTGAGTTATAAGAATAATATTAATAATAATACTGTATGAGTGTATGGGGGTTAATTGTGACCCATATCTCTTTGGTTGCAACCGTATGGGTGGAACTACATTCGCAATTTCGACGTTTCGAATTAAGACGATAATTCAACATCGTCTAGAAAGTGTGCATAGATGAGTTGACAACTCGGGGAAATGTTTTCTTGGTTGGTCGAATCGACGACGCATACATGCGGGTTGAAAACATTTTCATGGTGGCTTTAACCGGCGTCGAATAACTTTTTTTAAATGACGTTGTGAAGACACTATTCTCCGACGTTGAATCGACGTTACATACGTACGCATTGGCAACGTCTTCACGACGTTGTTTTTTAACTTCGCCACGACTTTGACATCGTTACGACTCGAAATTTCTACGTGGGCTGTTATATTAAAAGTTACATACGTTTAAAATTCACTTATGGATAAGAAAATTGGAGAAAATTATCTCTTCTGTCGACGCTAGCCCCTATTTAAAAATAAATAATAAACCTTGTGAGGATGTTTGCGTGGTCCATGAGGCAAAATAATATTGCATGTAGTTATTGGCCATTCGAATACTTGACCCGGTCTTCCCTATTATTTTTATTTTCATATTCGTGCTTCGGGTCAGAAATATTTTCTTTTATTCGTTGTATTTGTCAAACCTTTACTACTGTGAACATAAACCACTTTCTTTTAAACATTCTGAATGTTTCTGTTTCACCTATTTCTCTTATGCACTCTCCTTTATCGTTACCTGTTTTTCTTACTCTTAGATATCAACGTTTCCTAAAAGAAACCTCGTCTTTCCTCTCAACGACTTCATTAACTCTCATTACGTTTTGCTCTCATTCCGAGAGTGAGTGTTTACTGAATATTTCGATTGAACTCGCTCTGAAGGAGTTACCGCTATCGGATTTTCCTTTGCACGTCTTTTAATTTTCTTGTCATAGTTACAGAAAATTTACACTCGACTTTCTATATGCATTATTTTACTTTATGCTTGTAAACACCACTTGCGTATTGTTTGAACGACGTCTGGCGCTCACAAACGACCGTCGAAATCTCGTTTAGGGGAAGCTGAAAAAGGGAAGAAAATTGAGTGCAAATCTTTTGTATTGCTTCAGCTCAAACGCAAACCAAATGTACTTTTGATTTTTGAAGGATTGCTTTCTTTGGAGAATTCATTTATACTATTTATGTGACCTTCCTGGAAGGTAAGACTTTTATTCTCTCCAAATATAAACTTCTTCTCTCAAATAAGTAGAGCAATTCAGTATTGTGGATAGTCTGTTATAGAAATGTTGAATGTTATAGAAAATTAATTGAGTTATGCTATTTTTAAGAAGTTATGCAAAGATCACGCAATCCTGAATTTGCAACTAGATAAATATATCAAGTACTCTATTTCGTATTGTTTATGACATATGTACTTCATTATTTTTTCCAGTAATTGAAACAAGATTTATAACAGAATAGTTTTGGCAAGAGGTATTGTTTAAAGTTGAAGTCGGAAGAGCTTGATTAATAACGATATTGCTTTCTACCCATGCATAAACGGGCATTAGTGATCAAAGACCTGCGAGTATTGGCTCCCGAATTCTGTTTGTCCAGAACCGGACAGCTACTCCCAGATATCTTGCTGCTAGGGAAATCCCTGGATTTTCCAACACAAATTGAGACCGGCACATATTGAGGAGGCGCGCCGGGCGCTCGGGGCTGCGCTGGAATTCATTCGGAGTGCGTGTTTCATTCATTTTAGGATCGTTAGGTAATTGAAAATTTCCACTGCTTTCAGTAGAGATTTGCGCACGCATTTCGACCACGTTAGGCTGGCCCTGCAGATACACTTGAGGGAAGGCTTGGCATGGAAAGTTTTCTAAGATGATAGCTATTGTTTCATGGAATAAATGTTTGATGAATGTGATGACAGATCTGGCATTTTTAAACGTACGTAACGATTAATCTAGAAATTTAGATATTCTTATTTTTTCTGTTTTTAAAAATTAAACTACTTAAGTATTTTGATTAGTCACTTCTTGTACCCGCGACAAACATTTAATCTTCTTCCAATACAAGAACTTAACTCAATTCATTGACCGCTACAAACAGAATTTAAGGATATATTTGATATTATATTTGATGAATTTGGCTCCTTGGATGTGCTTGATAGCATGGGCACTGCGCAAAGTTGCAAAAGCAGAACAGAATAAAATTATGGATAATATCCACAGAGACTCCCATAAAAGTAACCGTAAATAATATAGTGCGATCGCGTAAACATTTATATCACTCTCTCTTAAATATTAGGTAGCTTAACTAAAATAAAGAAAATCTTACTTGAACATAAATAAATCTGATGATGTTCCTCAAACAAAAAATATGTTTTCTATTGTCTAAATTTACCATTCACGTAATGCAGCAAATAGAATCAGAGTTTCTAAAGACACGAACTGTTATTTCCTGTCGAGACTACTTTATCAACATCAATTTCGTAATCAATATGACTTTGACGTACTCAATATGAATTGTGACAACATGAAAAATTCATGGTAAAAATATTTTGTTTATTAATTAGTAACAGATGAGAGTGACTAAATGAAGTATGAAATACAAAAGGTGATAACATGTTTACTTAATATAACTTGAGGATCGTACAATGGAATTTTTTATCCTCTGAGATAATGATATTAAGAATCTTGACTGAATAATCGAGTCAATACGTGGATCCCAAATAAAATCTTTTTACAAAAATCACATACTTCATGGATAAAATTCCCAAGACATACAGGGAAATCGTCAGTATTTTTCTCATTCACGTAAGATTGACCAAATTATTCACAATGTTAAAAGTGAATTCAATTAGTCTGTAGGATTGAATCCTGCAATAAATTTTATAATGATTCTGGAATTTTAGCTACTTAGTCATTCATATGCACTAGTCATGAGGCGCATCTTGGTAAATCACCCTTAAAACTTAATGGGTCAACTTCTTTTCGCTAGATATTTTCTCCACATTATGTTAAAAAATATTCATTTTGCATCTTATATATTATACACGAAAGGTTCTCTTTTTGTAATATTTCCTTTTTTTCATATGTAATAAATTGTCAAAGACACCATCACCATAATACACAAAAATAATTCACATCAATACAAAGATAATTTTCTACCCTTCCACCAAATTTTAGTCTTGCATTTTTACTATGTATATGTGTTCACGTTGCATTTGAATTGTAATAAGACCATAAAGGGTCTCCTAGGTTGCGCTGCTCAATCGTAATGCTCTGGGAGCTTTGAAAGAAAAAGCAGATTATTAACAATTCCCATAACCCCTTTTTTATTGTTCTACACCGTTTTGATATTTTCTCAATTTGCAAGTACATTTTATGTTATGGAACTAAAAATACTTGGAACTGTGGACTCCGCAGAGGTAAGACGACTGAATAATACTAACAAAAATGAAAGGAAATCCAGATCGGAAATTACGATAATGTTTAAAAAATGTGAAACGAGATAGCTATCGAAGACAAGCCGTGGGTTTTGAAGTTGCTCATTATTTTTTTAGGAACACTGTCGTCGGAATTCAACAGAAATATGTAATTGTGTTGTTGTTAAAAATTGTGTTGCAATTTAATTGAAGCAAAGAAATTACAAATGAATTTACTACGAATAAACTCATTGCATTTTTTATTCTTTAACTGGGCAAATTATTGGTATGGCCTCAACTAGTTTTTCCGTAATATTCAGCCAAAATAAATCTCGGACGATTTGTAAATACGTTTTATATAGTAACCTTATTATAACCAGCCCCTTGCCTCAGGAATTCTCACCAAATAACAAGAGTACCATTGGAATAAGAAAAAAATATTTTGTTTTTAAAAACATTTTAAGGTCATTGTGAAGACCCGATTAAATAATAAAACGCGGTATGAAAAATATTAAAATGTTATTTGCTCTTTTCCTTGCCACTTCTGAATACTCTCAACGCATCACTTCCAGTAACAATAATGTAATCTACCAGGCACTGGTTCGCGTCAGTAAACACTTGGTCTCTAGAACCGTCTTTTCCGGTATCATTGCCAATTAATGAATGTTTTATGATCGCGTGTGTGTTCGGTGGCCGCTTGCTTCTCTTCCTGTCCAGAGCGGATCCGCGCTCCTCCACCCGCATTCCCGCTTTGCTGCACTGAGGAATGAAGTACGTGGAATGGAGTGCGGTGAGAGGCTACCCAATACCATCATGACTGAGCTACCCAATACTGTCATGAGTATACATGAGCTACAATTCCATGTTCATACCGATGGGTGTATAAATATAATTGTTAAAGTTATTTTCTAGAATATAGAGAACTATTGATTTATAGCATTCTCATGGAACGCTTAATTTTTTTTCTGTTATGTTCAGTTTGAAGGTCACACTGCACATTCAACGACTGAGTAATTATGTAGAACCAAAATATCTTTCATAGATAACTACGTTTTCAATAGTATAGGTTTTTGCCTATTTGTTAATTTGTTTCTCGTTTTTAATTAAATTTTCTATTTTTTATTTACTATCTTTTTTATTGCTTCCGCTATTTTGTTCCATATATTAATTTCTATATTTATTTCGTGTATTCGTGTAACAGTGTAAGAATGTTTTGTTTTACCTGTTTTACGTTACTTTCGTGTACAATTAGGGTTCGATTCCCAGTTCATAACCATTTTCAAATATTCGGAGGTATCACTTATCTTCTCCATATGCAGGTTTTTCGTAGAAATAAATACTTTGTAATCTATATGTTATCTATCCATGGAATTCTTGAATTTCGTGTGTTACATGTAGTCAAATTTGAGTAAAATCATCACTGCCTCATTATCAAAAGACTAAAACTGATTATAGTAACTCTGGAAAGCTAAGATCCTGCATAGTAATAAGATGTAGGTTAGAAACAAAGGGAAATATTTTGAAAATAGAAAATTCGTTTTTAACTCCTTAAATTGAAGGAAGTGAATGTGGAACTTCCGTATAAAAATATAAAATGAGTATTGAAAATACAAAAATGTACTGTACTACCTTACTGGGATATAATTAATCTCACCAAACTCATTCCTATGAAATGAGAAGACTCTTTAATTGTGTGTGATTGTAACTTGTAATCCATTTTGAATATTCAAAATACATTCACTCGTTCTTTTGTAAAATCGATACAAGTCGTAAAATCGATATAATGGGTTGGTTACAGCCATAATCATTTATAGAAGTAAATTTTCCCTCTAGATTTCGCGATGAACGTGTTTGCTACACGGACGCTGACTTCTTTCTCACAGAAATGTTTCTAGGAAGTTAGCATACATAGAAATTTGTTTCGCTGTAAGATTGCGCTTCGTTATACTTTAGTTTCACTGTTCTCCACGGGAATTCTCCGCTCGTTCGTCCACATAGAATTGCCTCCCAGGGAGCGCTGCAAGCAACAATAAGACCCAGAGTTTGAACCCCCTCTAGAAATTGAATTTTTTTACATAATGATAAATAGTGAGATATATATCTGACGACTTTCTATGGACGATTCACAATATGGACGTAAATAGTAGAACTAATGATGGATATATTGTTGATATTACTACATTACGAAATACATTGTTCGTAATTTTCATGGAAATATATGTTCAATTTTGAAGAGAGAAATACAACTGTTTAATATAAAAGCTTAATGTAATGTATCAGATAGAATACTAGGTGAAATGTGTCACTTCATTTTAATAAAGTAAAAATAAATTGTTAAAATAATCTCTTATTGTATATTTCCCGGTCTTACGTGGACTACATTATACTCGTAGATTCCAGTACTTTGAATATATCTGCCGAATTTTTTGGTGTGGGCTAGCGTCAAGGAAGAGGTATCTTTACAGACATGTTACGGAGGACAGGGCAGTTTTAATATGGTAAATTTTGCGTTCATACACTTCGTAATTATTCTTACTTTCTAATGTCAATCTTGGAGATCAGTCAATTATTGAAGAGTATTTAATTTCTTTTACCAGATACATAACTTTTATATGAATTATTTTTGTCTCTCGTGACCTTATATTTGCTTTTATGTGAGACAAATAAAGAGACACTTTTTCTTAAAACGTGATCGAAAAATAATTAATATATTTGGAAGTAGGAATTTAATTCCAATTACTGAAACTAGAAAGCTGATATCTATATATCCTTTATTCCTTAGAATGGAGATGAGAATTTCCTTAGAACTACCTTCTCCTGTGCAATCATCTGCTAGCTGTCCTGTATTAATTTTTTTGTTCTCTTTGATGTTCTTTTTGTCTTTTCTCAGTTTTGTATTCTTTTCATTTGAGTTGATCAATTTATTCCGTTCTCTTGTTATATCAATATTAACTATACTGATAAACTTGTACGCTTTCCTTTGGAAATAAGTAAATAGAACCTTAATACGGGATTGTGGGTTGTACTGGGAAGAAGAGACGAGGCAAGATATTGTGAAAACAAAAATAACTAATGAGATGATAAAGACAAAGGAGAAGAATGAGCTATTTGAGACGAACGTGAGTGAAGTATGGGAAATCAAAGATTGATGGTTGATATTGGAATCCACCACCTTAAGAGTAAGGGACGGGCAACGCAACATCGATGACTGAGTGACATTGTCAAAAATGAGAGGACAAAATGAAGATAGGAAGAATAAATGTCTAGATGTGACAGCTCAGGACGGAATCTAATGTAGAGAAATAAAGAAATTTTGTGAAATAAAGAATACATGACTATTATTTCACGAAATGTTGGAAGATGGTTTCATAACGTTAAAAAAAAGAAATAGATGGAATGAATAAATAAGTAAAATACTACTAAGTATGCATTGCAGTATATTGACCAACCCGTTTCCATGATGAATAGAATTACTTTTTATTTTGTACAGCACGCGTGTTTAATTCAAATTATTTCTTCGAGGGGTACATTATCCATTACTCATTAGTTGGGAAGATTTATAATTGTTATCTGAAATTTATTATTACTGTTGTATTTCTTTGAAGTTGTTGGTACGTTTTTTAATATAATTATGTTTCACAGCTGTTGTGATGCAAAAGAGTCCAATTCTTTATAGTGTTTATGTAATTTCCCAATACTATCCACTTATTTACTGGTTCACTGTCACGAATTATTTGTTCCTTACGTAAATTAAAATGTATGCCTAGGTATTTAGTATAGTTTTAATATGATAAACTAAAATAATGAGTTGACAAGAACGTTGAAAATGAAACTATTTATCCCTTGTATACGTCGGAAAAAGAACAACAGTCTGATTTTTTGTTACACTCTTGGTAATCTCCCATGATCCGTCTACGGAATGACATTTTCCATAGATATCTATAGGCATTCAAGAGGAGGTTCGTAGCGAAAAACTAGAAAACCAGATACGACTGAAGTTCTAAACAATCGTTTTTTAATTAAATCAGTAACGTAGCAAAAAAATAAAAAGTAAAAAACTTTAACCTGATTTTTACAATCGGACAAAACTAATAATTGTTCCAAATAGATCATCACTCACAGCCTTTAACCATTCCGGTAACCAAATTTTTGCATACTCATCCATTCAAATTCATTTTTTACTTCATTACAGACGGAATGAAAAGTTATTTGGAAGAACTTTAAAAAAATAAAAAAATATGTCGTTCAATGACTATATAACGCTTAGAAACGTGAGATAATACTAAATATACTCGTACATATATTTTAGTACAAATGGGAATAAAGGAACATTTGCATTCAAAGGAAAGATTTGACTCCTAGGGACGAGAGAACTGAGGAGAACTAGCCCGAGTACATCTGGAATAGAATTGAGGTTTTCTGCGTTGTTGTTATTTTTCCGTTGTCAACCACCGCTCCTTGTCCCTCGCTGTCAACACTAGGTGCTTGCTACGGCGACGACTCTCCGGTCATTCGTCCACGCGGTCCCTCCCTCTGACCTTAACCATCACTACTACGCAGAATAATATTCCTTTTTCTATTCGGACCATATTATCGTACACGATTAGATTGGTACGACTGGAAGATTCAGTTCCATATGAATGAAACATGGGATAAAAATAAATGGTCAGATAGGAAGACTATTATTAAATTTCATTAGGGAGAGAAGCAAGACGCGATGGTGTAAATTATTGAATAAAATGGAATAAAAGGACTCCGACTGAAAATTTTCTAAACATAAATGATAATTTAATAAATTCGCGAACAGAGTTGTACTACAATTGTTCAAGTGGAAATTTTAAATTATTTAAAATCCTATTACGATCCGTAGTTTATTTACGAAGTGAATAATAGTGAAAAGTTTCGTGTCATAGATACACCATTTCATGTTTTCGGCTAAGGTAGTATAACACATTTAACTACAATTTATCGTTTTCATTCAACTTGTGACTTCAAGGTAGAATGTCATTTGAATTTCATTTTTGTACAGCACTACGTCTGATTGTGTAATGACAGTTTTTTTTATCTACACTTGGTATGTGCAAGATAAAACTAGCCAGCTGTTTCTTCCACATAAAGCAAGAAAGAAACGTTGAGCTTAAAATCAAGAAAAAACATCGAAGACTGGTATATTTTGTTAATTTCTTTTTCTAGTTTGGAAGTACTGTATAAATGTATTTGGAAGATATTCCTAATTTCGACTTCATACGTTTATTCGCAGTTACAATGCTTACGAAGACATTATGAACAGGGAACGCAGTAAAACCTACAAAGATGCTGCCATCTACGAGAAATCATCATGTGCTGCCGCCATGTGTAAGTTTTCAATTCGCTAATAATCTCACCAATAACCCGCCCAACTGAATTGGCAATAATTAATTACTATAATTCTACTTTTATATCAATTAAACGTATTTTCGTAATTTTGTATTTTAATTAACTTACTAAGTTGTTTGAAAGTATTATTCATATTTATAAGATATTTACATTATCAACATTATAAAATTGTATTTTATCATAAAATCTCATTTATTCAAGTTCATAAATGCTGGTTTGAAAACTAAGGATGTTATATGTAAAATTGTCAAAGTAGTTCAAAGGATATATATTTATTGTCAGAAATACTTTTGGTTCTGACGTGTTATGCATTGCTTTTTACTTTCTCATCATTTGGCCAATGGCTGCTTTATTGTGCATATTTTGTTGTACGATAGTAACGTACAGATTACGAATGAATTTTATTAGATCTAGCATACTATCCCGCATTGTGAAGGAGGATGACAATGAATTAGAGAATCGTGATTGAGAGAATACTTGCTGAGTTAGTAACTTGCGTCCGTGCTCTCTCATTCACAAGAGGAAAATGAACGATTTTTCTGAAGCTTCTTTTTCTAGTACAATGATGTAGTTTTAGATCTAGGCAATTCTTAGGTCGACTATAAACACTCTAAAATATGTGTCAGTATTAAAGACAATCAGCCACATTCACAAAACTATCTTCTGTGAAATTTCTTGGAAAATTGAAAGTAGGAAATCACAACAACTTCATTTATTAATAGTAAAGATATTGTGTCTTTAATAATGGCACATATGTTAGAGTGTTTATAGTGAATGTGAATAGCAGACAATCTAGTAATCTCAACTTTGAAATTCTTAGGTTGACACATTCTACCTCGTACGCAGGTTAGTAAACGCCACTAAACGTTTTAAATTTCATATTCTTGTTCAATATTTATAAATGATAAGGACAATAATAAATAAACAATTTTGAATTATTTTGCCAAGGCAGAGGTGTGTTCGAAATAGCAACTGTGAAGCAGAAAAAATTTAAAACGCAAATAACTTGGAGAAAGAAAAAAATAGTTCAAATAGAAAAAACTATAGTCATATGAAGATTTCATGAATAACACTTGTCTTATTTTTTGAACGAGTTATTTATGATAATTAATAAGAGTCAACATCATATTTATAGAAAACTTCCATATTTGTCCATGTTTTTAAAGATATTTATTGGACGCAATCAAATAAACGTGAAGAGTTTTCACCAAACCAAATTTGTGCCTTAATTTTTTTAATTTTTCCGAATAAGAATTAGAAAAGATAATCAAAATCAATGTCTTCCACCTTATATTCCCATAATTTATCTTATTGGGTGATTTATACTGCACGGTTTATACTTTCGTAGAAAACATTTTAGTTTTTGGATTTAATTGAATACGTCAACAGAAAGAGATGAGAAATATAAAACGAAAAACCATACTTCTCAATCGTTTCGATAAATATCTTGATTTTATACAATCATATAATAATTTTAAGCAATATTTAGATTATGAGAATATTGAATTCAAAATTGTGCTAGAACAATGCATAAAAAAGAGCAGAATTACTATTTGTATAAATTATAACCCTTACCCGTGTGCACAAAGGTAAAGTAACAAAGAATACACTACAAACTAATCGACTGATATGGAAAGAACAAATGATTACCAGCGTGGTGGTAGCGTCTTCTCCATGCAGCGCGCAACAGGAGTCTCGGGGTTGCAGAAGCGCGGCGCGTGGCTTGGAGTGGTAACCAGCCGCAGCAGGTCTCTTCAGTTCTCTCTTCCCCGGAAGAGCGCTCCTTCGCGAATAACAGGCAGGGGATTCGCATCGAACGAGGGGGGCCTGCGTCTGTACCCCAGTGCCCCGTATTCCTGCGTGCGCCTCCGCCGCCTTGGCGAATAACAAAGCGCCTTTCGTTGGCTCACTCTCGCGCCATTGCTTCCTTCCTTCCGTCTTACGCTTCGCTCTCTTCTCCCTCGGGACGAGAGACGTGATATGACGGCGAAGGAGATTCCTTCCCCCTCCCCCCACCCCGAAAAGAGAGGAAGACGGGCGAGAGCGACCGACAAGATGCTTCCATGAATGGAGCAATGGCAATACACGCCAACGCAGCATTTTGTTCTTATTATTCATGATATTTTGTTATTTTCTCCCCTTTTCTTGATCGAGTCACATTATTATTTCATCTATTCTTGTAATATTTTTTTCACTTCCTGACAATTAAGACAATCTTTTATTTTGGTTGTGTTGTTTTGTCTCCATTTTGCGAGTTTTAACTCCTAATATATGTAGGACATAGATTTTGTTTCTGATGCCGAAGAAGAGTATTTTACAATTCTGTCCATCTATAGGTCCATTCACAGAGATACCTACGCGTCAATATTTAGACATCTTTTGTATGCAGAGCAGTGTCTGCTTGTCTTTCCTCTGACGTTTTGGCTAAGAATTTCGTAAGCTAAGCAATTTTTTTAAATTTACCAACAAAGATCAAAATGTAATCATATTTAGAACATTTTCAATGAGTTTAGCGTATTTGGATATCTTATAAAGAAGCATTTGCTTTTGAGAGGTGATGAAAACGTATTGATAACTTTCAAGAATAATACGAGTAACAAAAAAAAAACGAAAAAATCTGAAAAATCACACATTGAGAGCAGACAATTCGTGTAATATTTCCTTTGTCATGTAATCGGGTGATGTTACCTTAAACAAGTTTTGCTAACCACTCCATGCAATTCTGGCTCACTTGAACGTGAAATTGTCTATACACAACTGAATAAATGATATTTCACGTCAAACGTTTGTATATTGAGAGTAAAATAATTTCTGTACGCTGCTCTAACACATCAGTTTGTAATTTGAAGAGAATGAAAGCTTGAAAATGTATGTACCGAGCAGATGGTGAATATAGTTTATGAAAATTGAAATGAAAAATGAGATAAATTAAACGAGTCGGAAATTTGAGGCAAAATTACATCATTTAAATGAGTGTGTCGAATGTCTGCTTTCAAGGGAAATGCATTTGCATAAAATATGTTTTGCTTCAGACATGAGGCAAAGATAGCGCAAACTATCTCGAAATTAGATTTAGCATGTTTCATTTAGATATACCACATACTTTTTTGAGAGTATGTAATAAATTGCTAAGATCACGCAGAAAAGAGTTATTATTACTAGTATTTACTTTCTTACGTAAATTATTATCTCATGGAAATTATTGTAAAAGAGAATATTTTCTGTGTTTAGTTAAAATTCGTTAGTGCAGCTTCCATACTACCTACGTAGGTCTAAATATAAAATAACAATTTCATACATTCGTGAATAAGATAATTTTCTACAATTTATGTTTTGTCGTAATGTAATACAGAGTGAGAAATTTATGAATTTATGTTCTGCGTTGTAATGAGATGGTAGTTTGGAACTATTCATTGGGGGGATTCTCTGACGTTAATATATTCTGTGTAGGTTCTCGTCTTCTTTCCTTAATCATAGTTCCTGTCCATATTTTGGTTCCATTGTCATTTTTTTAATCATTCTACGCGATGAATCCTAATTTACTAATAATAAACGCTGGATATCTCCAATTTCATTGATCTGATCCTTAGTGTCATCTACGATGCCCAAGTCCTCTAGCTCTTCAAATATCTGCATAACTGAAGTTCTACTACGTTATTCACTCCAATATTTGGTTTCTTTCTTCTCCACATCCTTTTCTCCTATCGCGGTCTCTTCCGGCACACTGGTTCCTTTTCTCGAATAATTGTTGCGTCTCAAGGTTCCTCCCAGGAAGAACATCAAACGAGGACGAGTCTCTTTCACAGCCCTACGAATGAGAGAGGGGGGAAAAAGCCCGTCAAGTGGTTCGTAAAAGGGAGATTTAAATGAATGAAGGATGAGTAGCGTTGTAAAGGACTGATTCAAAGAAATTATTGCGTAGAAATCTTAGCATTGCGACTTTATTCCTTTCAAATGTTTTTATTAATTTTTATTCCTTTCCTTAGCATACAGACATCGCTTTCTCTTTTTCTTATTTTGTAACACTGCATATCTCCCTGTTCACTCAGTAACTAGGTTAGCGTGCTTTTAATTGTCTTGTATTCGTGTGTGCGGTTTCTTACACCCTCCTCATTGTCTTTCCCTTTGCCCCTCGCATCTTCGCGTCCTCATTGGCCAGAGGTCACTAGGACTGGAGCAAGGGTGGATGTGTCTTCTGCTGTATCCCTTCTCCTCGGCGCGAATTTCCTTCTCGTTGAGATGAGATGCAGGAGAAGGGGTAACGGTGGTCAAGGGGCTCACCGCTTGAATGAACATCGCCACGTTGCCTCTTTCGCTCGCGGTCATGAATGAAGATTTCGCACGACCCCTTCCCCCACCCTCACCAACCTTGTCCTCTTTTGCTTTCCTTTCAAGACATTCAGGCGACAGATACGCGATTATCTCAACCCCTTACGTTTTTTCCATTTTTACGCCTCACATTCTGCTGCAATTTAATTGTAAAGTTTTGTAACTAACTTTTTATAAATATATAAATACAATTTATTGTCAAAAAAACATATACAAACTGCGTGTGACCACATGGAGGACAATAAACTAATTTACTCTCTAGAAGCAAGCAAGGAACCATCCCATCAATTCCGATCAAGAACCCTAAGCCAGAGGCGGATTTAACATTTCAACACACTCCTAACAATAAAAAATGTTCGGTACGTGTTATAGTATTAACATAATAACAATAAACTTGTATTTAATAAAACACAAGATTGTAATTTCAGAAGTACGTATTATTATCAAACTATATATTATTCGCAAAGTAATAATGATAAATCATAACTATTAAATAACACTAAATTTGAGATTTATTATTTCAATGGATGTCGCCTCAGGCAAGAGCCTAGCGAATCTATAAAATAATCGCCTCTATCCAAAGGAAATCCGGAGAACAACCCGGGACAGGATGGGATATATTACATACATATAATTATCAAATAACCGTTTAATCCAATATCATGCCAATTTTTGTAGAGTCTGTATCTGGAACCGATGTATACGCGCGTGACGAGAAGAAAATAGGAAGATTGCGAAGAAACAATACTTTAGATATTCCATTTTGCTCTTGTGTCACTTTCGAAGAGAAATAGCTGTCAGCTGTTACGGCACTACTCCAATGATTAGACTGCAAATTTTATCTAAAAATATCTTCATTGATAACCTACAAATGTAGAATGATTTATTAGCTTCAAAATGATTTTTAGACTTTTACAGTGACATACTTCTCCTTCTGTGTTGATACATAAGAGTAAAAATCAAAGATGTGTGCGGCACTGGACGAATTTCTTACCAGCGTCTCCTGTCGAGACCCCTTCACATAGGTCGAACGATTCACAACATTGTATTACTGAAACCTTTTAATTTGTCATGCTAAATGTTTTGAAAAATCTAACAAAATAGAGAGGGTAATTCAAAATATTGATACATCAAACACGTTGACAATAAATGAAAAAACATACATCACCACATTGCACTCAATATAGCACACTTAAAATTAATATTAAATTTATCGTCATGAAAACAGTTACAAACTGCGTATGACATCAGAAGCAATGAACTTATTTACTCTCCGGAAGCTATCAAGAGACCATACCATTGATTCCGATCAAGGACACTAAGACATACTTCATTCTATAAAAAGAAAAAAAAACTACTGATAATAGCTAATACTTAGTGAAGAAGCTTATTTTCGTTCTTCGCGGTAAACATGTGCTTATATAAATTTGTCGTCACTGAACACATATACAGACCAATAATGTAAAAAAACTATATATTTATCAAATGTCTGAATTTGTCTATCCACAAAGTAGTTCTTAGTCCATAAAATATGAAGTTCTAGAGTGTAAACATTAGATACAACATGTGTACATAACATGGAACCAAAATACTTTTTAAATGTTAAATAAGCAAAATGAACTGAAACAAAAAAAAGCAACAACTCAGAATATAAAATAAATATTAAAAGACACTTCCATAGGTTACTTTTATTGAAGAACCTTTAAAACACTGTTGGTGACTTCTTGTTTTTATACAGATTTTCCAATACACATTCCTTAAAGATGTCTAATATTTTTAATGACACAGATAAATGAATACAAAATTATTGAAAGTAAATAAATGTAAAAGAGTGACTTTAAATGTAGCTTCTATCTCCTCAAACTTAAATAAAACGTCTGATATTATTTCATAACCTCATAATTAATAAATTATGTCTTTGATAAATGATAGTCTTCGGTCTCGAATAAGGTCAGCCTTCACCCGTCTGTATTTCTAACGAAGTATTTTTATTGAATATAGTATGTACACAAACAAATCACGGATGAGTTGCCTAAGTCAAGGATACCCAACATGAAAAAGATATTATAATTTTTTTAACTTTCAACACTAACTGTTTTCTTATCTAGATATTTATGAAAATAAAGATAATTTTATCACATATACGGTTATATTAGGCTGTCTAAGCAAAAATTCAGTCAAGATTCACGGTTGTCGCGTTGTAAAAGTCGAATATTTGAGCGAAAGAACGAAGCGCAACACAGAAGCGT
Organism: Laupala kohalensis; assembly: GCA_002313205.1. Taxonomy (NCBI): domain Eukaryota; kingdom Metazoa; phylum Arthropoda; class Insecta; order Orthoptera; family Trigonidiidae; genus Laupala; species Laupala kohalensis. Next base: position 1,132,279 of record NNCF01127626.1, read on the forward strand.
AAGAGAGTATTAGTTTGTGTGATAGAGTGCGGTAGTTGTGTTCCCGTCTATCACTCAGAATAGTACAATTTCCGCTAACTAGTTTCGCTAGCGACTCTGTTTCGCATCGTTTTCTTTGCTCAAATACTCGACTTTTAAAGTGCGACAATCTTGAGTCTTGACTGATGTTGCTCAGACAACCTAATGTGACCGTGTTTATTATAAAATTATCATTTTAACACATATTTTAATGTAGTACAGATAGTGAAGAAAGTAAAAAATATAAATATTATTTTCCGGATGGGTAGCCCTGACCAGATATTATGTTTATATTATGTTTAATAAAAATTTTAATAAAACCTTTCGTTAGTAAAACAGACGAGTGAAGATCTACCTTATTAAGGATATTTTAATCTTCAATGCGAAATGCAGTACAAATCCTACAGAAAATAAAATGTTTTTTAAGAAAAGATATGATTTGTTATAATCACTTTACTGAATACCAAGTACAGTATCAAAATACATCATACTATTCACAGAAAACTGAAAAACGAAGGCTTCGTGTAAATAGTATGATTTAATACTATTCATCTGTACTGTAATAAATTCATTTGTCATCTTTCTCTTAAATGATTTACTGTAATAAATTCATTTGTCATGATTTTCTAAAGCTCTATTTTTATTAGTAATTTGCCTATTTGAAAATTTTTCGATACCTATCTTTATTCCTTATTTCTTACCTTGATTCTCGAATCTAAATTCTATTCCGATTCATAAAAATAGATTCTAGAATATCTCCATCCTTCTCTTTCAAACATAATCTGCGTTATTGGGTCAACACCATGTTTTAAACCGTACATAACATTTGACTTTTTGTTATTACACTAGAACTATATATCTTACAAAATAACTTAAATGGTTCAACCTTTACTAGTCTGGATAAAATATAAAGAAAGCTAACGTATTATCCCATTTCTTTTCGTATTTATTCTAGTTCTGTTCTAATTTTCGTTCATCGGGATGTATTCCCCTCATCAAGCATTTTCCATTTGGTTTCAGCATAAAGGACAAATTTGTCTACCCGTGCATATTGAGAGTTAATTTTTGTAAACAATATTTTATAAATTGTGCCAAATACATAAAATGGAAATTGCTTAACAATATTATATGTCGTGAAACAAGAATATTAATTATCTTGTAATTTGGAATTAAATCGAAAGTCGCAGCCCACTTTCGAGTACAGCTGTACATAGAAAGTATCGAGAATAGCTAATTTGGAGGAAAGCAATTTCAAATGCTATCTATTATCAAGTGGTATTTTCCTAATGTTTTGTTATAAAACATTTGTGTAGACGTGAAGATTCTGTTAAACCAATTATTATTAATGACCTTCGCCGTATATTTGAAAATGTGTAATGCACGAGAACTTGAGATAATATAGTAAGTAACGAAGGCATAAGACGACGATCTATAAAGAGAATGTAGAATTCTACGGAAATTTGAAGAGAGTACTACAACGACTAAATGAAGAGAGGATAGGAAATGTACCACACTGGATTGATGTGAACTCTTTGAGAACGTAGACCATGCAGTTTGTCTTCCCCTCAATTTTCAGACATTTTCTCTCGTTTTTTCACCAACATGATTATTTAAAGAGTATTTGGTTATGGTCTCTCGGCACATCTTCTTACTATACTTGCTCTACGGCTACTAGTAAGAAGAAATACTAGGACAGCTACTAATAAGCGTCAATAGAGTTGTCACTAGAAGTCACATGTGTAAGATGAAATTCGTTTCCTCCTTTCCAACCTTTGAAGAATATTTTTAGGAAAAAGAGAGTTTGTCGCGAGAAATGACCTCCGTGATAGACACCATTTTCTTTCAAAGAAATTTCTGTACATTGCAGAGTTTATCTCGCAACAAATTAAAATTTCTACTCAGTTTCTGGGCAGAATATACGATGTGGTTTATAAAAATAATGTGTAAAATTAACATTTCATTTGATTGATATCTAAGATCATAAAAACTAAAATGTATGAATGTATAATTCGAGATTCCGCCATTTGAAAGAGCAAAATTAGGAAAACGCATGGATTAGTTTCAAGACTTGTGCATTGTTTCACATTTTTATAAGATCTTAAACTAAACTATTGTAGAGGTAACTCCAGGTATCATCGGGTGTCGGAATGCGCCTTGCAATTGCAGCCGTCACGCGTCTTCGCAAAAAGTGAGAAATCGTCTCGACCGCAGAGTAAGCTATTTATTATTTCTGCCTTACATTCGTGAAGAAAAATGTACACGATTTTCGTGTAAGTCGTATTCATTTACAGCGTCGTACCGAAAGATTAATTAAAAGTAAACAGATTTAATATAAAATTGTGATTGTAAGTGTAATTTTTTTAGCAATACAATAACTACAATTCATCTAATAGTTTAAAAATAAATGTTTTTATGTTTGATTTGTCTAAAATCTACCAACCTTCGTAAAAATGTGTGAAACCATCTAGAAGAGATCGAACGCGAACTGTTTTAAATTTTTACATGCTACTTAAGAACGGAAATTCATATCGTCGGCGTTCAAGCAAAAGTTGCTATTCCAGAACCACTGTTTTGAGATAGAGTTAATTTAATTTTTTAAATGGTCATGAAAAATATTAAAGATAAATTTACAAATTTCTAACTCCTGTAATTTTAAACGTAGGTTTCCGCGGTCGGAGCCAGTATGAACTTGTTTCTCCGGGACAAACCGCGTCTTTCTAGATAAAACTACCAACATTCTGGCCATCATGCTGTGGCCTTCTTCAGGGCAATGTCAGAGGCGTACAGACCTAAGTCGGGCAGAGTACGACAGCGACTTAGGTCTGTACGACTCTGACATTCCCCTCAAGAAGGTCACAACATGATGGCCAGAACGATGGTAGTTTTATCCACTAAGACGCGGTTTGTCCCGGAGAAACAAGTTCATCCTGCAATTATGTTTACTAATGTATCTACAAGTGGATAATGTGATGAAATTATCCATTGGAAGTTTTAATGGACTGCAGTAATCCATAATAATAATTTTTTGTGAACTAAGTGACTTTTGCTTCACAAAATGAAAACTGATTATATGATTTATTTTGTAACAAAAATGAATATTTTATCAAACTATTTTTACAATAAATTTTACTTTATTAAATACAACAAACTGTTTTATTACAACAGAAAAATTAATTATTTATTATAATTTATGTAATCATTGAGGCATATTACATTGGATTAACTATTTACAAATTAAACAAAATGTTTTACACAAAAGAAATTTCACTCTCGGAGTCATTTTCCTGGCTTCGCTCAGGATTTAAATTTTTCGAGTTCTTTCTTTTTGGCAGGGATTTACACCGATAATGAAACTCTTATGGTATCACTCCCATTTTACATAACTTAATGAGGTCACTATACACTGTTTAGGGAATGGCGAGGTGGAAACATGTTTAAGAGGGTGGTTCTTAAGAAATCAACTTTTGCAATTCCGTCGAGACTCCAATTTCTTTTTGTGTGTGAACTAAATAAGACTTCTATAAAATTTTCAGAATACAAAAAATATTTTAAGGGTCGCTATCAAGCTTAAAAATTTAAAATATTTCAAAATTTTAAATTATTGGTGACCCCTGAAAAATTATTCTAAATTCTGAATTTGTATGTGAGTCTTATATTAAAACAAAGCAAAATGGGTGCCCCGACCAAACTTCTTTTGGGAAATATGACTTCTCACACTTTACAATATAAAATGTGAACATTGAACCGAAAATTGAGAAAAACAAAGGTACAACATTTCATCGAAATTTTACGATTTTAAGACAGCTTTCATCTTTTGTAAATGCTTAAAAGAAACAATTTGTATCTGTAAAATATTCAGCTTGATTGGATAAGAAAATCTTCTGATGGAGATAGGAGGAATGTCGTAAATTGCATTCATTATTGTCGTATTTATGTCTTTACTCAATACTGAATATCAGGATAATAAGCGTTAGACAGCGAAGCACAACGGGTTGCATTGCATGAAACTGCAGGCTACCAATAAGTTAGTGGCAATATCAGTTACAGTTTAGTTTCTTCTCAATTTTTTTCTCCTGAGGCAACACCAGGGGGGGGGTAGTGGCGCACGTTAGTAAACACGATCGGAAACAAGAATCTCATGATGAAGTTGAGAGATACCTGAAAATTCCTATTGAAATGTGATAGGATAGACGAGTTTGTGCTCATTTTTGACTAATAAATAAAAAATTCGGGTACCATAGGTACGAAGTACAACTTTTTTGAAACAAACCCTTATTTAATAAGTACTGTTCTAAAAAGTAAAAAATAGTGTTCAATAAAATAAAAAATAAGAAAAAGTATAACCACAAGAAAGTTCCTACCTCGCCTACTTGTCATAAATACAAGTATTTAGAAGCTATACAAACGTAGATTTTTTAAATTATGATATATAAATTTTAAAAGCTTGAAAAGTCAAGCGTCATGAATACTAACTACGTCATGAATTTTTTAATAACGAGGCTTAGGTAGCGAGCATAGCATAGCGAGCGAATCTACAATATTTCCCGTATACCAAGCACTCCAATTTTATTAAATATTGTTAGTTTTTTTAATATTACCTTTACAGTGGTATTTTTATTCTCTATTCCGGAACCAAGAAACATAGTTAACACAACGAAAAATGGTAGATATTTCACTCCATAAACACACACAATGCAAAGATTTCCTATAATGACAGCTCGCGAAATACTTATTTTATCAGTCATACTTTAGGTATGTTAACAATGTCAATGCACTTCTGAAAATAATAATTAGGCCGTACTTTGCCTGATAGCATTGTTCACATTTTCTAGGCTCTACGAAAAATGCCTGAATTCCTACTTTGGAGGTAACATCTATAAGGACGTAAAGAAATTAGAACATCTCTATTACTCAGCAACGGAATGTCAATAGAATCAGACAGTCCTACCAGACTGCCGAGCATTAATTGGTGATATTATCTCAAAAGCGGAATTTTTGAACTTAGTGACTTCTGCTTATGCTTTTCGAATGCAATTATTACTTATGTGTTTTCTTTCGAAATTTCCACCAACAATCGAAGATCGAAATGGTAAACAATTGAATATTTCATCAATGTCTTCGCCTACATCGACGAACATCGTACACTTACATTATCACGAATTCGACAAGCTAATATATTTTGCAATAAGGTTATTATTGTATTCGTTATTCAAGTTTTAATAACATTTCAAGTATTTCGTAGAATAAGAATTGAATGAAAACTCTCTATTAGGAGATGAATAAATGTATAAACTAATTTATTTCCTCAATGCATGTAATGGAGTTGTATATGAATAAAATGGTAATAGCAAAGGATAAAGACTAAAAATCAAGTTTTTTTCACAGGCAAAATAATCGAAACTTGTTTGGTTGAAATTTATAGTAATATTAATTCGATTTTTCAAATTATATCATTATGTTCCATTATGAAAATTTTTTCAGTTTTTTTTTTAATTTTATGAAATTGAAGTCATTCACGAAGTATAAAAAATAGTAAATTACGGGGCACTAAATGCATTACTCTGAGCAAAGTGTCGTAGGAAAACCATTTTACTATTTTTCGGGGAGGGTAAGGACTTTAAACTTTCTTAAAATCTCTAATGAAATTATCTTTGAATTAAGTAATAATTTATTACTTTTCCTGCTTTAACGCTACGGAATGGCACCAAAACCGCAATAAGCATTTGGAATACAGTATTCATTCCGACGTTTTATTCATTTACGTTTCTCAAATCTACGTGAATATCCGATGGAAAACCTAAGTGTCACAAGCAGAACTGGAAAACCTAAATGTCACAATAATTTAAGAAATTATAAACAATTAATTGAAAAAACTTTAACAATAAACAGTATTATATAGCGTAAACTATGAAAATAATCTGTAGGACACTAGTCAGAGTGTTATCAGAGTGTTAAACTTAGTGAAGTAGGACTAGCCAAACCCGTAAGATTTAATCGCGCTGGAAATTGAACGAAACTAATATTCTTTACGATAATACGAACGATTACTTTCAATTAGCAAGACTGTTTTATTTACCTGGATAATACAGCAGATACTACTTTCCTCCACCTCTTAGTTGTAGACAAGTTTCACTCGGTTTCATATTTGGCACAAAATAAAGAAGAGTAATGAATAGTGTGTGACAACTAGCAGAACTACCCGGCGTTGCCCGGAATTTGAAAAGAAACTTAAAAGAATCATTTACGGACATTCAAATTCCTAAAACAAATACATAAAAACAAACATAAACACAAATAATAAATACATAAAATTGTTAAAGAAACATACAAAAATTACATAAACATTAAAAGAAAATTTGGTACTGAGAATTGATGTGTTAATACCGACTGCATTGGATATTAAAACACCTGTGAAAAGGTATGAATTTTTTTAAGCTCATTTAACCCGGTGTTGCCATGGGTTCTTATTTAATATTATAAATACATGTCAGTTTACACATTTTTCTACTTTCGTAATATCAAATTTTCACGCTTGTTTATTTCAAAAATTAAATACCACTCGTCCAACCTACAAAAATAAATACAGTTTTCAGTACTGTATGCTAATATCTACGTAATTACGTATATCTATAATATCTACATAATTGCTCGGAGTTATGACCTCTGAATTCTTTGGTTTTCATTTCTCTTTTATGTTATTTACTTGAAAACAATGTTCTTCATAGCCTTTATATAATTTTGCTTCTACGATTCGTTCACATTTATTATACGTTAAGAAGATTGCCCTCCTTACGTAACGCTATCGAACTCTGCCGAACACATGAGTAAAGTTCGAAGATAACAGTTATGCGAGAAAAGATACACATCTATTGATTATCAGTCAATTTTAATTGTTTTTCTGCTATTCATCGATATTAACCATACTTCGCATTTCAATTGCAATAAGGCTTGAGAAGTGTCCCTTAAAATTTCCAATAATTTCACCAATACCTTTTTTCCCATTTCCATGCAATAGACATTCCAAATAATTCATTTTTTAAGATTAGATCCACAAAGGAGTAGCACGTGACTCACGTTCTATTCCATGAGAACATTGTTTATACCAGTATGGTTAGTCGCGTCTGCATTGTCGGTTGTAGGGGTTCAAGAAGTCAAGTAATATCCTTGAAATAAATGTCAGGTTGTTTCTCTTCTCGACATAAATTTTAAATATTAGTATCTGGGAGAGAATTTGTGAAAGATGAAATAATAGGAAATCGCCGGCACATCATGTAATACTCTAAAGTGCGATACTTCATTTGCGTGATTTGGTCCAACCAGTTACACAAAAAAAATCTTTAATTTTCTAGGACACGTGTGTATTAATGTACATGATTACAATTGTATTGTTTTGGCATTTGAACGATTCTTGGAAACCTAACCAAAGTTATTCTAAATTAATGCATATTTCGGTGCGTTTGCATTCCAGACGTTTGATAGATCTTTTTGTACGGATAATGATACAAAGGGAACCCAAGAAACATTATTAACTAACAGCAGAATCTAAAAAGAACGTATGATAAATTGGATGTTGACATCATTTCCACAAGAATCGGGTCTAGAACACTGTAGTTGCGTCGAATATATCACTCAGGGCTGCCAATCCATATTTTCCTGACAAAGTGAGTACACAGAAGATATGCTGATTCCAATGATGAATTCAAACAACATAAAAAATACACAATTGCTCTAAATATGTATAATATTTCGAATACGAATCATGAATCTATATATTTGGGGTAATCATACTGGACTTATAAAATTACATATTTCTTTAGTCGTATAGTAGTGGTGAAACGATTAAAAACACCTAAAACAAAAAAGAAACATAATCGCAAATTTTGCTTTAGTTGTAGGAGTTACATGGTTATTTTCTACTAAAATGAAGATGAATGTTTATATTTAGAAATACTGGTTCTCCCTGCGCTCTTGTCATTTGAGGAATGTGTATCAAACTCAGTGAAATCCTTTCCAACCGACTAGAAGAGAAAGGACGGTATTTTAAATTTCGACTCGTTACGCGCGGGGAGATGTTTACGCATATATCGTAGAAGCCCTGGAGTACAAATAATTTTTTTCTTTTAGAATTTGTTTACACGTTGTTCATAATCAATTCTCCTTTAGGTATTAAGCTATTAATATGTAAAAATAAAAATATATTAGACATTTAATAATAAATCGATTTAATATAAATGTAATTTATATTTAACATAAATATATAAAAGCGAAATACCACTCACTAACTAACTGACTGAATAAACACGCAATGTCAGGAACTAGAAATCCTACAAACTTGAAATTTGACTGATAGGTTACTTTTAAAGTGTAGACATCCTTCACTAACGGGGTGATATGGGGGGTCAAATGTTTATGCATATGTCTCACTATAACTCGAGAGTACCTAGAGCACTTTCAACCATTGATACATAAATGACTGACTTTCGGACAACAAGCACTGTGGGGGTAAGACATCCCCCGCCCTCCTAGTGACGGAAATAGAAATAATGGAAAAATATGATATTACATTCGAAACCATACTTTTCGTTGCGGTTAGGATGGATAAAGACGTCCCCGATGTTTTGTAAGTTCACAATCAGTAAACATTCTAGGTAATACACCCCTAGTATGCGTAGGATAGGGGTGGGAAAGGAAGACTGGGAAAAATATTAAACAGTGAGTGATATAGGTGCTGAATACATTTTTTTAAGAGACAGAAGAGTAGAGTCACACTCTCAATGTCACTTAACTCCACGATCACTCCCTACCAGGAAATATAGTCCCTTTGGGAATGGCATGATATTTAAAAATAAGCGAAAATGATAATAGTGATGAAATAATAGTTTTTGGGACCGCTTAAATTAGTAGCGACATTCCCGAAGACGCCGAAGACCACAATCAGCCCATATAAACGATTCTGAGTTGATTTTGCTGATTTGACACTGCTGAATAGATTTTGACATCCTGATGCCGTGTAAGACTATATTCAGCCCTTATAAGAAACAAGACGTCCCCTGGGTAGGGGGTGGGAATGAATTGATAAATAAAAATGTTAGATAGTTGCCGATATATATATATATATATATATATATATATATAGTGTAGAGATCGAAGATTTGTGGGCGTCTGAGATTATCAGTGACATCGATCCACGATCAGTCCCGTACTCTCCAGCACTTCAAGGAAGGGTATGGCATATAAAAATTATAGAAAATAACAGATATGTGTGACGAGTTCAGAGTTTTCGGCGTCGCTGAGATGAATGGTGTTTCCCGTAATACCGTTTGTCTCAATTCTCTGCCATGGAGAATAAGAATATCATTGATACCCTAAAGGGAGAGCAGAAAAGAGATAACACAAAAACATAATTGAAAAAGACCGATTGGCGTCGGATCCATAGTTTTCAGGGTTGTTGAGAAGTATAATTAAACTACCAATGCCGTTATGTTCAAGTTCAGATCACATGTGAAAACTGTTACCTCAGAGCTGGAGTGGGAAGGGTAACACTAAGGCTTACCGAAAGTGACCGATATTAGCAAACCACTAAAATTAGTGGATAACATTCTCAGTTGTTACCAATGGGTATAAAGTTACATACATAACAATATCCATATGAGAAAGGCCGCTGGTTCTCCGTTAGTGTACATATATACTCATTTTTCAACTTTCGGAAAGTTTAGCTCTCACACCCCCACCTTGTTCCAATCAACAACAGAAATGAAATGTGCAATATGTAACCTCAATCGGACAACTATTAGGTGACCCTCAACAACAATGAAATTTCAAAATGTTCACTCATTACTTTATTATGTGGATATTATTATTTAATATTTATACTGCTATATTTCTACTGTTTTGTAGTCAAACCAGAGATGGTGGTGACGGCAGTAAACATTCCTCTATGATCGTTCAGCAAATAACAGCAATAACAACGACCACAGAAACAGCAACACGTACAGCAACTCGACGTATATTCCAGTTTTCTTACTCCCGGACATCCTTAAGATTTTGATAGGAGCAAAATAAATTATATGAATGGGGTTAATATCTTAATGGCTGCAGCAGAAACATTCGGACACGATGCAGAAAACATTCGGACATGATGGTAATAAATCGCACTTCTTTTCAATACCTTAGGAAAAGGAAGACATCAGAAATTCAGCACAAATTTAACCTTATTGAATTAAATTAAATTTTACTACCAAGAATTATGATTTCACTGGGATAGAAAGCTGTTACCAGCACTCAGAGATTTTGAAATGATTGAGAGACTAGCAATACCCGTAAAATTGCAAGTCATAAGAGGTAAGGAAAATTGTTGGCAGTCCCTACAATCCCAACATCTTTAGGAGAAGAGCTGTTTACCATGGTTGTTTACCAAGCAGTGGAGAAATGGGGTACAGAAAGCAATATTCACTCACTCCAGTGTGAAACCACAGCAATCAACAAAGGTCGATTGTGTCCCGTACAAATCTAGAAAAACTGTTCTCTCCTGACGTGTTGTACCTCACTTGCAGTCATCTCATTTGTTGCTTCGTCTCACTGATAGGTGCAATTTCTGCTCCAGACATGATGATTTCAAAGGAACCTAGATGAAACTCGTGAAGGTAGCAATGGTAGATTTACGTAACTGGTAGCAATGAAGTGACTGATGATATTACCTTTACTGATCTTGAATTTCTTGAACACCACATTTCTATGCAGAAAAAAAACAGCGAGATGTTTACGAAAAGTTTTTGGTGTTAATGAGAATCTTGAAGACATATCGATGAACGAGATATCGTTTCGGACACTGGTTTATTTAAGTCATGTTTGGTGGATGAGAAAGGCAATTTATGCTCACAAGATATATCAGTTTTAGGTCAATTTCTCTTACTTCAAAGGCATAACTCATGGAGAAATATATGTGTATTTCTTCCATACCTAAGGTCTACATTCGAGCCCGTTTTGTCATCAAAAGCAGTGAAAGCTCCCTATCATGGTTTCATGTCCATAGATCAGTCGATGAATTATCAGGTTATTGATCCAAAAACTAGTAAGGATTCTGGGGAACTTTTCTCCAATCAGTTATGGTACTTAGTTCCTGAAACTGTGACTCCATCCTTATTTAACGACAATGTTCCTACAGCGGTTAAGGCCGATATGGCTCAAGATGTACTGGAAGGTGAAGAAGAGAAAGAGAAAGAGAAAGAAAAAATAACGTAGCAACGCGTTCCATAACATTCAGAGAAAATGCAAAGAACAATACCTCAAATAAAACTTAATATTCATATTATTGAATTTTTTTCTCGATTTTCAATAACGAGATAGAATAACGAAATGGTTAATGTATGAGGACGTAGCATATCCAATGAAACTCTCTCTGAATTTCAAACCATTTGTGAGTCGAATTTTATCAAGTTCAGTCCGGTAATTTAAAGAAAAAACTCCGGAAACTTTCACGTTTATAACGGTGATGTATTGTATTTGTTATTGAAAATGAAAATAATTTCTGATCATCATAAAGGCTAATAGTATTCGTAAAAAATCGTTAGCTTCAGATGTAGTGCTGCGTTGTCATTTTAATATTTTCTTTCTAATTTCTTTCACTTTTGGAGGAGATGTGTTCACTCAAAGTATATCAGATAATGTACAGTATTTACAAATTAATGAAAAGAGTAGGGGATGAATTCTTTTCGTAAATTGTTACTTTGTAAAAAATACTTAAGGGGGTTGAAGCGCACTAATGTGGTTCCCAGTGACTCATCATTCACTCTCGGTTCGATAAAATCGTGATGTGTTTCTGATGTCAATGCAATAAAAAAAATTACTATATGGTTAGTAATGATGATTAAACTGTATATACAGTAGAAACTCGATTATCCGGGTAATGGGAGGGAGAGGTCGCACGGATAAATGACACCCACGGTTAATCGAGACAATTTTTATTTAACGAATTATATACGTACATATACGTACATAAGTTTGTACAATGTCACGTTATCAGGGATTGAAATATGAAGTCTTTTGTTTTTTGTTTTTGTGTGTGTGTGGTTTAATGATTTTTCTTATTTCAGTTCCGTTTTTTCTCAAATTCATTACATCATAGAAATCTTGGAACCTATGTACAACTGTGGAAATAGTTGGATTTATATATGTAGTAGGAATTCTTCTACGAGTGAACACCACTGTTAAACGTGAACACAGTTAATCGCGACACGATTAATCGAGGTTCTTCTATATGTTCATATTTCTTTTCAGATTTTCATTGATCGCACTTCAGTAGTTTTCATTGTTACTTGTCGGATACAAATGATGTAAAATTACTTAATATCGAATGAAGTAGCGTCTCACTATTGCAGAAGTCCTAAGCTGGAGTGGGCGGGTTTGATTCTCAGACTCGGCCATTCTTCGCAAATTTTTGAGCTGCGGTTATCAAGCAGTCTGAAGCTTCAGAAATTGAAATATATTTCAAGAATAAAAAATTATGAAGGTATTGTAATTATTTGTCATGTTAGTGTAAATACCAACAACCCCAAAAATCATCCTTTATGAAAAAAATATAAAAATGAAGTTTAAAATGTACCTGCTCCCATGTCTCAAATATTCTGATTATCTGATATCATTTCCGAGAAACAAATGCTTTCAGCAACAATAGTGGTGACTCTGCAAACTAAATCCAAAAAGGACGTCTGTATATCTGGTATTCCCACTTTGTTATAAATTGAAATAAACTATTCTATAATTTTGTTCTAATTATGTGCTAAATTCGTCCTCTAATGAATAATTTTGTGCTCATTCGGAAACCAGAAAAAATGGATAACGAGAGTCGGGGACTATCACCTAGCACCCCCACCTTCTAAAAATTAAGTCAACTTCTTCGCTATAATTTTGTGCTAATTATGTGCTCATTGTTTGCGCAAAATAATGCTGTGCCGTTTCGGAAAATACAAAACTATGGATGGTAAAAGTGGAGGTGAAAGCGGAACGTTCACCTAGCACTCTCACCTACAGTAAAATTAGACATTGGACAATAACAACTACACTATAATTTGGTGCTAATTATGTGCTCATTGTTTGCGAAAAAAAATTAATTATGTGCTCGTTCGGGAAGTACAAAAATATCAATTACAAAAGTGCAGTAGCTAGCAGCCCGTTCACCTAGCATCCCCTATTAAGAAATAAGACTACGGAAAAAACGCCTACGCTATAATTTTGTGCTAATTATTTGTTTTCAGAGTATAATTGGTGGCAGGTAGTGATTCAAACATTAATTGTTTGACAGGACTTTCTTGGAAAATACTTGGAAAGTAAAACAGGGTGAAGTGACGTTAGGTGTGCAATGTGTAAGTGCAGTGGCCGACAGAACGGAAGAGGGGAGGTCGGTCACCAGTTTGATTCCCCTCTTACTTCTGAGTCTATTTTTCTATTAATCAAGATGTACTTATTTTTATTTTTAAATGCATCAATTTTTCGCGTTCCTTTATGCTTGTACTTACAGTAGAATAAAATGAATTCGATGCAATGAATCCGAATAAGATTAATTTAAATGGACTTAGTGAATAAAAGCTGATCTCAAGTCTGTCTGGTTGTTCAAAGACTCAATGGAAGGATATCTATTCGATTTTCAGAGTATGCCTCCGTTGAACAGTCTTTTTTTCGAACATTTCATCGAATAAAGATTTTCCTACCTTTCTTAAGAGGCAATGCTACGCTACGATATTTACATGTAAATTAATTTACCCCACTGTGTTCTTGCGGTCTTACGTGTTGATACTCTTATCTTGTGAGATAATTCCTTTTTTATCTTTCTTTGTTATTTTTGAAACATTTACCCAAACCTGTTGTAATTTTCCGCAAAAAAAGGGAATGGATTTGACGATTTTCTTTTCTTAAAGTGGTGAAAAATCTTAATATAAATCTAACAGACTTTCCCTTATGTTTTGCTTTTACTTACTCTGTAAAGAAGATACACACTTTGTCATTTGGTTGATTCCTATTCTTAATCACCGCAACGGTTTTGGAAATTTTCTGCCCCTTAACATCCTCTTGTGTCCAGCTTTCTAGGAAAGAATTCTTTTAAACATAGCTACCATTTATAGACACAACAGTAGAGAAAATACAATATAATAACACCCATTTCCATAAAAAATCTTATTGTTTTATAAGAATCTCTAAGATTTGAACTATTAATTTTGGTTTTATTATCAAAGGGAAGAAAATGAATTTATTACGTCATTTTGTTTTTATTCGAATTCATTTTATTTTTTTAGTATTGATGAATATTGAGAGTTTCTAACTAGAGAAAAATAAAAATTATAAAACATTTTTATCGTATATGGGGTTGCGAGTCTAGTGAATAACTCGTATATTTCATATTAAGTGCAGGAGGTCCACACGTAAACGGCGACGACGATTTGTAAGTGTTCCCATATTCCTTGTCCAACCCTACGGTCTACCACCTAGATCACCACTGCATGACCCACCGCCGCACAGGTAGATAAGTTCAAATGGGTGTAAGTTAAACTCTGTCCGAGTGCAAATGTGCTGATCTCGATTTTCCAGCTTTCCGAGAAAGGACATTATTTTTTGCGCACACAATGAGCATATAATTAGCTTAAAACAATAGTGTAGACGTTTTTTCGGTTGTCTCATTTATTATTGGGGGTGCTAGATGAACGTTCCGCTAGCACCCCCACTTTAGTTATTGCTTTTTTACTTCTCAAACGATCACAGATTTTTTTGCGCAAACAATGAGCACATAATTAGCACAAAATTATAGCGAAGAAGTTGACTTAATTTTTAGAAGGTGGGGGTGCTAGGTGATAGTCCCCGACTCTCGTTATCCATTTTTTCTGGTTTCCGAATGAGCACAAAATTATTCATTAGAGGACGAATTTAGCACATAATTAGAACAAAATTATAGAATAGTTTATTTCAATTTATAACAAAGTGGGAATACCAGATATACAGACGTCCTTTTTGGATTTAGTTTGCAGAGTCACCACTATTGTGCGCTGAAAGCATTTGTCTCTCGGACGTATTTCGTTTTGTAAGAAACATACGAACGAATATTAAATGAAAATATCAGACGTGAATATCCAATATTGTGGTAAGCTTGATATTAATTTTATGATACAGTGAATGATTCATATTACATAAATTACCGTTGTACATTAAGTACATTTTCAATTAAAATTTAGGTTTCACACGTTTTTTTTTTTTTTTGTGGGGCTTTACGACTCATGTCGACATCAAAGGTCATTGGAGCCCGGGTTTCACACGTGTTTCGATGAGTGTAGCAAATTATGAAGTCCTTCAAATGATTATATTATATATTGTCTGAGTAATATATAGACATCGTTTTCTTCTAGATACACATACAACTATATTTATACAATATACAACTATACATATACAAGTGAGTGGAAGTCAGATAAATCTCTGCTAGACCATAAGAGAAGATATTTTATTACAAATAACGGCAATACAGAATAAAGTAACATTGACTATTTATCACCTATTCAATTTGTGACCCATTTATCATTTGGAAGTTTAACAAGCAGGCGTTTATCAAAATTTGATTACTGCATTAGATTTTTCACCGTATTCACTGTTGGCTTAAATACCAGATTTGTTCACTACTAAATCTATCATAGTTGACTTAAAAACCTCATCCCCACCTCCTATCTCTTCTCCTATCTCCTCACTGATTTTCTCCCCTTTCACCCACTCAACTTCATCCCCTTCTCCTGGTCTGATTCATCTATTCCTACATCCATAACTCCTTCCTCCCCCATACACAGTTACAAATTGCGCTCAAGAATACGATGTGGTACTCGAAGGTGATAATCGCGTTCGGGTGCAGTGTGCGGGCTTGATCCGGAACTAGAAGCTGCACCAAATTCAAATTCCCCTCCCCAATCTTACTTCGATTCCATTTCTCAAGAATCACAAACTCTTTGCAAAAATAAAATAATGATATTTCATCATAATGTCCAATCCCTTTCAAACAAATTGACAGACATTATAATCTTGAACATGAAAATCCATTCGATTTGCTGTTTCACAGAATATTGGCTCTCAACTAATGACATCAAAGATACAGTTTTATTTCTAATGATCATTTTGCAAGTTCTTACTGTCAACAAAATTTTAAAGGAAAATATCCTCATAGAGACGTGTATCTACCTTCGTAATTATATTTTATCTTCTCAATTGTCAGACTATGAGAACTTCGGCAATTAATTTGACCGACATAGGTATTATTTTTTATGTATATATAGACCTCCTCATCAGATATTGACATATTTATTCGGAATTTTAAAATTATTTTAAAATTCATTGCACGCAAAAGTGCAAAATCTATCGTTATATGTGGCGATTTCAACATTGATTTCCTGGGTACATCCGATTCCGCACATTCATCCATAAATCGATTCAAGAATCTTATCAACTCCTTCAACCTTGTAACTACGATAAACGACCCCACTCGCCTCTCCAGTTCATCTCAAACATTGCTAGATCAGATTATTGTCAACAATGAAATCTCGTATACCTCTGAAGTGGATACAGCAATCACCCTGCTCAAGTATTGACTGTTAAAGACAAACTAAAACCACTTAAAATCCTAATTTCTAAAATCTAAAAAATTCTTAGGTCTCCATATTCAAGACAACTTGAATCGGAATTGTCACATTCACAAACTTAATTCGAAATTAAGTAAATCGTATTACGCTTTACGAATCTTTAGTAATGTTAGTCCACATATTTCCCGTTGCGTGTGTTTTGCCAACGTTTACTCCCATTTGCGACACGGCATTATCTTCTCACGCAATTCCGTTCAGAGCGTCCAAACTTTTAGAATGCAAAATATTGTTCGAATAATTTGTAATTCTCACCCCCGAAACTCTTGTAAACCTTTATTTAAGGAACTAAACATTCTAACACTTCTTTGTATTTATATTTATGAGACGGTCGTATTTGTTAAGACCGAATTACTGAAACGTCACCCGTGTTTCATACAAAAATCTTGTTCACGAACACAATACGCAACAGGAATAATATTCATCGGACTAGAGTGTCAACCGCTCTTTGCCAAAAAGAACCACATCAATCGGGAATCATTCTATATAGTTCCCTCCCCAAAAATATAAGAGACAATAAATTGAATCTCTTTAAATACACGGTTAAAAAATACCTATAGCAACAATGCTTCTACAAAGTAAAAGAAATAATTGATTTTAATAAAAAATAAAGTCGTCTTGTACTTTATCACACCATTTCTGTAGTACTGTCAAAATATCTGATAACAATTTCAAAACTATTTTCCTGCATGCTAGTATTCTGTCTTATTATTCATACAAGTTATAAAACTAAACTTTGCGCGGTTGTTTACATTAATTATGTAGCCCCTTTCTGACCCTGGTTTTTCTCCAGTTTTCTTTCGGAAAGAGGCTCTAGTCTCTTGCCTATGGGTGGCATCTATTGAAATAATAAATCTCGAATTTAGTGTTATTTAATAGTTACGATTTATCAACAATATTTTCGAATAATCCATGGTTTTATAATAATGCGTACTTGTTAAATTACTATCTTGTGTTTTATTAAATACAAATTTATTGGAATTATGTTAATATTATAACACGTACAGAACTATTTTTATTGGTAGGAGGGTGTTGAAATATTAAATTCACTCTCCCTTAGGGCCCTTGATCAGAATGGATGGAATGATCTCTTGTTTGCTTCTGGAGAGTAAATTAGTTTATTTCCCTCCAAGTTGTCAAACGCAGTTTGTAACTGCTTTTCTGACAATAAAGTTGTTTGTTATATTTATTTATTTAAACTAAACGCGGGAATTTTTAAGGTGTTTAGTCGATATGAAGAATATTGAGAACAATGTTTTATTTAATACAACAAAAAATCTTTCCTATACTTTGATTTCATAATTCATTAATAATTTCATAATATATATAAAAGACAAAAAGCAAATTTCTTCCATTTTTCTAGTTTTCGGAATTATGAAATCAGTGTTCAAGAAATATATAAAATTATTAATTAACATATTCTTTATCAAGTATAAACAATAATCAATAGTCTTCACCATCAATAATTAAGTTAATAAAGTTTTAATTGTTTATTGAATCATGGAAAACATTACTTTGTTCTGTCTTATTATTGATGCCTTCATGTCATCGGCACGTCACTTTTACGTAGCAAGCACATTTTCTAAGATTACCTTCGGACCCAATATTTGCTTTGGGAAAAACTCAACGGCGCACTTCCATGACGGTGAGGTGACACGCGCTGTCACTCTGTAATTGTTAGGTTGGTTCAATGGGTAATTATTTA
This sequence comes from Laupala kohalensis, assembly GCA_002313205.1. NCBI lineage: Eukaryota > Metazoa > Arthropoda > Insecta > Orthoptera > Trigonidiidae > Laupala > Laupala kohalensis. The sequence continues at coordinate 1,150,663 of NNCF01127626.1, forward strand.
CCAATTTCTTTTACAATGTCTCATTATATTAACATTTCATGTTATTTCATGTATCATTACCACACTTTAACTTATAGAAATGTAGAGGTGAATCATCATGTGCTTTGAATGAGACTCTACTAATTTTTTTCTTTCTTTTGGTGAAGGAAGAATTTTCTTGATTATTGTTTCTTGTATTGCCTTATGGCATACCTACTACAGGATTACACGCGTTAAGTGATGCTTCTATTGGCTGGTCTCGCGTAAAAATGTTGTCAAGTGAATTTGGATACAATTATTTTGTGAAACTTTGTCGGGATTACGAGGTCATATTTGTTTATTATAAACAGACCCGACTTAAAGCGTAATGGTTCACTAATTTTCATTTCAACATTAAAATTAAATTATTTTCTTCAAATACGTGAAATTCCAGAAAACGGAGAAGATTACCATCTCGATTTACCGTCCATGAATATTATATTATGACGTTTTATTTGGTAGCTGGTTCGATCATTCTCTCGGGACTTAAAGTAAATAAATAAGAAAGTATCTAACTTGGACGAGGTGAAAACCTCACAGAAAAGAATACAACAAACGAATTTTGATTCGTGTGTTATCAATTTGAAAACAGGAAATTTATTTTTCTTTACAGTTTTGATTCTGCTTTTTATTACGTTGTAAATGAGATATCTTTAAATGAACAACAAATTCTACTCTGGTCTATAAAATGTTTGTTTTTTTGTATTCATTAAATGTATACTTGTGTTTGATGGTCTCTTCGAAAGATTCGGAGAATCCCAGTATGTCAATGTGAGAGTTCTATCACACTGACATACCTATGTTTCTTTAAATAATTTAATGTTTATATAGATACCTAATATGGGTATTCTTTAATAAAAAACTGCATTACAATTAGAAATATTTACACTTATGAAATAAGTCATATTGATAATAATATTACGAGACTTTTGAACCAGCATGATCATTATCGAATGGCTTCATTTTATCTATTGCATTCAAAGAGTGTAGTGAGCTAAGAGTTTACATTTCCAAGATTTCTTTGTATGTTTTACATTCTCATCCTCTATTTTACAATTTATGTAGAGCGATATATTTATCTTTTTTGTGTTCAGCAGACAAGGTGTCAACAATTTTTTTTTGATGGTTATTATTTTAAATTCTTCGTAAATATTATTCAGTTTATGGCATATTAAACGTTTTATTTGTTGTATTAATCATATTTTTCACCTACAAGTACACTAATATAATTTTCTGACAGATTTTTATTATTTCGGGTGCTCTGGGTTTGGGGACTCATCAGTTTTTAACCCTTCGATTAAATGTTATCTTTCGATAGTATTTTAATTCAAACTTAGGACCCACGAACTTAACAAAAGAGCAAAAACTAGTAATTATTTAACTCAATCTAATTGATATGAGATTGATCTGAAAGTATTCTTTTCACTTCAATAAATCGATTCGTAACAAAGAAGAATGCGGTATTGTAAATGAATGAACATATTAATATATGTTTTGGAACTGAAAGATGGGCATTTTTGGAGATGCAGACGCTGTTATTCCTAGAATGAATGTGAACTGTCAGTCAACGGATTGAGCGGATGGTACGTTACAATCACGAGTGCAATACAGGGGTGATATGTGTTTCATTATTTCAAGGATTGTTGTTTGGAAAATGGATGTAAATCGGATTGAGTCCGATTTTACAAATCCAAGATACAATTACTTGGCTTTGAAATGAGTTTCTAGCGCTGTAATACATTTAAATAGACTGATAAAATGAGTAATTTATGAACAAGATATAAGAGACATTTTTGGTTAAAGAAGAAAACCGTAAAAAATATACGTTAAGACAATCTATTTTGGTTGTACTTGAGGAAAGATTAAGGATTACGATCATGTTTTCACGCATTCAGACAATATGAACAGTTTTCCTATAATTATTGCGATTCGTGAATTCCATTGAATATCACACAACAGATTGTTAAATTTTAATAAAAATAAAACTTCGCTTTTTTGATGGATTGTTAAAAAAAACTCTTCCACTGTTCTTATTTAATTATCATATGATACACATAAAAGCCGCAGTTCCCTATCTATGGGATGGTCGTTGATATGAACCTGAAATTACTATGTTACATAAATCGTGAATAATATTCACATTTTTTATGGGAAATATAGTATAAAAATCCATCTAAAACCTTCCCCGTCGTTTTATATTCACCGCTAGGTGAAGTGAAGAGAACGCTCCAATCAACGAATTCAGAAACTACAAATTCTTCTGTCTTCTCATTTTATCATCAAAAACGGAAACACTAATAAGGACTATTGAAACGAATTTTTAAATATTATATACCATAAACTAGGGTTAATACATAACAATTAATTGGATCGCCCTCGATTGATTTACATTTTCCTTAATTTAATTTAAATCATTAATTTAAAAGTTCATAACGGAGAACTATAGAGACATCCGGAGAGAAAATGAACTACCAGGCACCTCTACTGTTTCCCTCGTTGGCCGCCAGTGGCACGAGTAAACGAAGCGCGAATCACGAGGCGCGATGTGTCGTACTTTCAGGTTCTGCCGTGTACCAGATATTCAAATCAGTGTTATAAACACACAGTAAGGCACCTTACGGATCACCATGCCTAGTACGGCGGAAACACGAACTACCAGCTCTCGCACCGTTTGTAATTCAGAACGATGGGTTCGATCCGAACAGCTGTCGCTTCGTAGTCCTATCGTATATACGGAACACATTTGCATGAAATTCAAACTAGAATAACTTCCGATTTTATGGGTGAACTCCTGAAGTAGCAAAACATAGCATTATAAGACTGAAACTAGTAGGTATTTGGATAAGCAGTGAGTTCTCGCTTGCATGCTTAGCGCTGTTGTTAAAGATCGCAATGCAGCGAATAGAGGGCGCTCTCTATTCGGACTCTGACTTACCTCAGCAGCAGAAGTCGTCACGTCCACCGCCTCCTCCGCCTCCTCCGCCTCCTCGTTGTGTACAGCATCATATGACAAGAACATGTCGTTGCTCCCATCGCCCCCTTTCTTCTTTAATGGCTCCAACCACTTGCTGCGGCGATTTCAGGCGATTTCACGATGCATATTAGAAGAACATGTAGCTGAGAGCTAGGAAATTACATTTTATTTTGTAGGATTTCAATTATTGAAAAGCTTTTTTTTTTTATTGAAAAGCATTGCGTATTCCTGGCAGAATATCTCCACGTAAAGTTTCTCATTTCTACACAGGTATTTAATTTATTCGAGATATTTGGAACAAATGCTCGAATCATTATGTGTTTTCGTCTAAGGAATTGATGCAAATCAACAGTTCTCTGAAAGAATCACTTGGCTCCAATACGAATGAAGTTTTATTTTTCTTCCCATCCCTTTTCTTTTCCCACGATCTTCGAGGACTTACGTTCATGTGAAACTTCTCGCTCCCAAAGGTGCGGTGGAGTTCTTCGAGTAATCAACACAACCCCGTTTTGAAATAATCCTCAATACGTTTGTTTTACTGGGTTCATGTCATTTGCAATGGACTGACCCATTTCTGCTCAAAAGAAATGGAAGACGACTACATGATGGCAAAGAACTTGTTTTCAAGTACCAACAACCACTTCGCATTGACACATCCTTTTCTTTTTTTTTCTTCTTTTTTTGGTCCTTTCTGTTTCACTCCTGCCCCCATGCCTTACCAAAACATTTCAAACTCTGAGACTACAACGATGAAACGAATATATTGTTGAAGTCGTCAACGAAACACTTACGCCTTAGGGAACATCGTCACTTATCTATTTTTTAAATTCCTGATTCAGTCCACTTAATTTTATCTCCTTTTTATTTTTATTTCATCTCTTTTCTATGCATTTTATTTCCCCGTCTCTCACTTTACAAATACCTGATTTCATGTCTTGTTATTGACGTTTCTGGTAAGTTTTATAAAAAGAAAGTTAATTTAAGGGAATTTAAACAAATGTTGTTCTTACATAAAACTAAAACGAAGGAATGACTAAAACGTTAATGTTTGCATATTCTAGAAAATGTCTATTCAACATTATTTCATTTATAGGCAGGTTGATTGGAATTCGTCTCATATCTTTTCACAAGCGTTCTTCTAATCTTTGCTCCGATTGACATGGTCGTATTTCGACTGTTGGCATCCGCTGCATCTCCTTACCAGCGAGAAGTCTCTCCCCTGCAAAGATCTCTCCCTCGCACGCACTCGAGTGCACATGGCTCTCACTCCATCTCCCTTGATCCCTTTTCACGCTCGCGTCTTCTCTCGAGGTATTCGCGTGGGCGACGCACAAGAGGCAGGAAGTGCACGACACGGCTGCGATGCCACGCGTGCTCGCTTCAACAGACTCAAAGCGACTCCTGCGCGAGTAATGGCTTCCAATGAAATATAATGACGGCGGCAAAGTTTGCCGTCGCGAAGGCAAAGAGAAGGCGCAAGGAGTTATGCTTTCGATTCAAAGAATGATGACCGGATTGTTTATGCTTTTCTGAAGATTGCTGACTTTGGAAAATGAGACTGACAAGTGGCAATGTTTTAGATACAAAGATGTTTCTGCAACGAAGTCAATGGTAAAATTCTCTTATTTCTGGTGAATAGAAATATTATGTAAGGTCGTTAAGTATGCTTGCTGTTTTTTTCTCTTCTTTATTTGAATTAAAATAAAATTTTGAAATCACAAGTATTTCACCTTTCTCACACCCTCCCTGAAAGTAAGCACTTAAACACACGGTTTCCGGAACGATGTACATAACAGCAACTTTCTTCGCTCTCGTTAAGAAAACACAAACACAACAACACAAAGAGCGCACCGGAAGGAACTGGAACAACATGCTGCGCTTGCTCGGAATTTTTGCAACCACTTACCTTACGAATTTCTCGATACACACATGACTCACAATTCGTTGAAACCTATACACATTCACTTTATTTCACTAGAAACACTGACTTTCACTGAATGCTTCACTCAACTTTGCCCCACACTTCACTTTTCTCATTCCACATCTCAGTGGAATAATTCATACACGAGGAAAACACATTTGAGATATTTCATCTCTATCGGAACTAATATTTCACTAATTCTACGTGACATAACATGACCATTAGCAGCGCCACATGAGCCGTGTGCTCTCTTCGTTCCTCCGGCACGCTCGCATGCTCCATGCACATCATGCACATGCACACTTTCACTCTCTCGGATATCTCTCGCGCTCTCTTCGTCTGAAGAAAGCCTTTCCCCCAGGGTCATGTACGCGGCACGGAGCAGCGGGCGCCCCGCGGTGGACCCCGGGGACAACTAGCGCCCGACCACCGTAGTCTCAAAGACGTCGCCACCACCATCGCCCAGGCCACGAAGACATCTTTCTCCGCTAGGAGGCGCGCGACCCAGTGATCACTTTCTCCAAGCTGGTGACTACTGACCCTGTGCATCTCTGAGGCGAGACATATTCTTGAGGCTTGTTCCTGGATATGCACACGAAATAGAAAAAATAATATCGAAAAGCAGATCCAACAATTCATGAACATAAATGAAATGAGTGGAAAGTGACCCTTACGATTAATAGTTGCAAGTTACGACTTACATCAGTTTTAATTTTCAATTAATATTTTTGAAAATAAGTAATATGTAAGCAAATTATAATGAGCTTACACAAACTAGGAGTATTTCCATTACATTTCCTTACAAAACTATAGAAGTGAGTTCAAATGTATATATTCGGATGCTAATTACTTGCATTCAGTAATGCCCACTACTTCCGTGTTTACAAGTATTTTTAAATACTAAATATCACAGGCTTAATTTTAACCACTTCTTCAAACAGAACAATTCAATCTTCCACGTATTGCTCTTGCGCATTTCTCTCAAGATATAATCCCTCTCTTCCGGAAGAAAATTGCAAACACAAAATCAATCCACAACATTATTGTCCCCACAAATTCAATTGGAGTTGTTTTTATCCAAAGACCTACAGAGTAATAGAGTAATACTTTGACACTTAAAAACGCAAATCGTTTAAATAATCGGCAAAAATTTCCTTGACAGATCACAATTTTTTGATTAGTTATAAAAAAGACCACTAAAGATTGTTTTTATTTTGTACATATTTTGGCCATCATATCTGTGTATTATCCCTTTTTGTTGTTAAAGAGTACTTTAATTTACTCTTAAATTATATTTGAACTAAGTGAAAATCTCCCTCTTAAAGTACCCGCTAATCAAACCATTTCAGCCTATGTGATAAGGAATCTTAGGTAAAATGTCTATATTTTTTGTCACGATATAAATACCTGTTAAAATGACATATAACTGTAAGCAAATGACTCAACCTCCTTTAAACTCAATGTAGATGGATTCTCGATGCGAGAAGTGTAGCAATATGTGACTGCATTTACAGGTTCCAACGTGCAAGTCTACATATACATCAACCTATAAGTACAATGCCAAAATACTGACAAACCTCTATGACGTTGGTTTTCTTTCCGCGAACATGACTCAAAAGTTGTGCATCTTCCAGGATGTCTAAGGTGATGGTAACTAAAATATAAAAAAAATACTCAAAAAACAAATCTACGGAAACGTTATTGTGTGAGTCGAAATGGGAAGGAGTTTTTTGAAATTTCATGTATCAGTCTATTTATCTGTCTTGAAATTTAAAAGTAGACGCTTGGAAAATACACTAGGTTGTTGTTTTTCTCTTAAAGGAGAATTTCATCTAATAATAAGCATCGCGAACTAGAGTCAAGCTAGCACGAAATTAATTAATTTCTAAATGATTTTAGTATTTGTAATTTGTGCTGGGAACACATTAATTGTACAATATTAATTCATTCTCGAATAAAATCGGAGCCATTGTAGACTGTGTTCAACTGAATAACTGATATTTTAAGGAAGTCATTCCCATGAGACACGTTGGGAAAAGCCGGAGCGAAGAGCATATGTTGTTTTGGAGTGCATGAACCTGATCTTTCACATTCATTCTCATAATGTACCTCATTAATAGCTTTAATAACATTCCACAAAATGATTCTCACTACACACATTAGCAGGGACTGAGTAAAAGGTATTGAAACTTCTGGACGGGTGGTCGCTTTTTACCTGCAGCGTTGCTCTGTCGTCTTGGAATGTGGATTGTGCCAATGGATCTTTTATCGAGTTTCAGTCGACCGGAATTCAATCACATGATAGTCAAACAATGGCCCTCACCCTATAAATAAAACGTACCTAATTGATATAAATACTTCTTTGATCGATTCCTGAGGAAATGATATTTCTCGAAAATAATTCAGATGACTGGTAGATCATTGTATTTCAATTAAGATATCCGCATTAAGATATACTCTTAAAAGTTACTAAATCATCAAGTTTATTTGTTGAAGTAAAAAATGACAAATTATATTTGCCACAAATATCTGAATTTACTTCTGAGAAACTATTACTTTGGATTGTTCTATGGATGATTTTTCAAAATTGCTGAACTAAAATCTCTATCAACTTTCTCTTCCTTCAGGTTACGTCTTACAAATTGAATGAAAAACAATTTCCTTTAGTCTTCCCACTTTCTCTTGCTCCTTTCTTCTGCTTTCTTTCTATCTTTCTTGCATTCCTTTTCCTCTTTGTTTTTACATTATCCCTCTCTTTTAATTTCACTAACGTAGTTATATCTTATTAGATCGTATATACAATACAATTTGCATGTATAGTGTAATATGTAATGTGTATCTAGCAATGTATAATCTTATTATAATATGTAATTTTTAACACGGTGTCAGATATAAATAATTTGTTATTATATAATCTTATATCATGTGGACATTTCTATATTTTTTTGTATATTCATAATTATATAGAACTGTTGATGCTGTTTTTATCCCATGTTCGGCACTAAGCCGCCATTCTGATTGGGGTTTTGCTAGGTTTACTCAATCGCTGACGGTATTACACCAGGATGGTCCCTAGTTTTGCTTCCCAGCTTAAATATTATCCTCTCAATTCTCATCTTGTATTTTAAAATGTAAATGTTTTGAATGGTTAGACAAAAGAGCAGACCTTAAGGTCTGAGTCTCGTCAAAATAAAGACACTTTATTTATTATTATCAATAATTTATAACTTTATTCTGTGGTGATAACACGATAATTACGTAGAATCTCTTCCAGACATATAATGGATGCAGTGGAAAGTTCTCATGTGTAGGTTTTAAACGTCAACATTGAAAGGGAATTCAATAGGTTACCATTTAAATTTCCAAATGCTAGTCCCATATGACGAGACTTGATGTCTAAGGAAGCATGTATGGTATTAATAAAACTATTAACATTTAGTTGAGGAAGCAAGAGGAAGAAACACATTGGTTTGCACAATGACATCAACAAGTAATTATTCACTTTTGGAATATTCTGGGCTGATTTACTTGTTGATTTATTTTGTTATTTATATAACTGATTGCTCCTGTTCTTCATCGACGATTGCAGATAGAAGCATAGGAAGGGGGTTCAAAACACATCCAAGGGACAGTTCATAAATAACGTAACAAAAATTTCCATTTTTAAAACCCCCCCATCCCCTTCATAACGCGAAACGAGATCTCCCAATAATTACGTCAATCCAGTCGTACCTCTTCTCGCATAAAGAAAATGTTTTGCTGATTTTAGGAAGATGTTGGGCCACATTTTGATAGACTTTTTTAACCCATTGCTCTGTGCTCTCGTGTCTCATTTACAAACTATAAGGTTAAAAGCGAGTGATAAAATGTACCCTATAGAACTTAACGTTACATAACACCAAGGTTAAAACCACCTAACCCCACCGTAACACAGAGTAACGACATCAACAATCTCTTCTCCCCTCGTAATTTATCATCAGCCCACAAGAAAAGGACAAGACATCTCGGAGTTGATTTGTGTATGTGT
>NNCF01127626.1:1159670-1246697 GCA_002313205.1 Laupala kohalensis
TGTGTTGGAGAAACGCGTTCAGCCTCAGCTCTAGTAAAGAATTTCCACTTGCTAAATACTCCTTGAGTATTTAATAGGCTTTGCAAAATTTTCCAGTGTTTACTCTCTATGGAAATTTCACCATTTCTTAGTGGGGAAAAGAGCGAGTAAATATAAGCCCTCGATGAGTTTGGAAAGAAAATACAATGTTGAAATTCAGTGTATTTTTCCGGTACCTTGTCCAGGAATTCAAAGAAGAGTAATTAACACGTAACATAAGTGTAAATATATCCTTTTGTGTTAGTACCATTTAAAATGATTGATTCCTAGAAGATATAATTTTAATTAAATTATAATTCAATCAATAATAAATAAATAAATACAATAAATAAATTAAAATTCAATCATTAGTATTTCAATCAGCAGTCAATGTGATGATAAATTTCTCTTTTTCTCAACATCTGCCTTCTTCTCCAATTTCTACTGCTGTACTTGCGGAGTACCTGATGGCAGTGGTGGATATGTATAATCAGGAGTAGCGCGTGCCATTCATCAGCTCCAATGAATGGAGATGTTCACGCCACTCCACTCCCTCTCCTTCCAGACTTCCTCTACCGCGGCTTCTAACCCCCTCCCCTTCAGCCGCTCCTTGCTGAATGTGATTCTATCCCTCCTTTCCTTTGGAGCACCACCGTTTCAGGGACAGAAAGAGACGCGCAGTTCGAAAGATGTTTTCATGGCCTTGCACACCACCGCAGCGTCAAGACGATCGCCAGGAAGATTTACTCCAATTACTTCACTATTTGTTCTTTCATATTTGAATGCTGCGACACACTCGTTTCTATAGAGTGTAATGATGGGCGTTGAAGTTTTTTTTAGCGTAGATACGAGCATTCACGTGGTAGATCATTAAGTTTCAAGATATGTTATGTCATCAGTATTAATAAAGAACTATTACATTTAAACAAAAAACTTTGCAAATGACAACATTTCCTTGAATGTTTTGGTATTCATCATGCGCAATTGCCGTAGGAAAATTTCCTTTTTATTCAAGTATTTTTTATTTAAATGGAAGAAAGTACAGCGTGATTACTCATTTTCTCTTCAAATGTTTCCAACCTTTGTCACACAAATGTAAGAAAAAATATATGATCATAATAAATTTTGATCACAACTGAAAAAGTATTATTATTATTATTATTTTGAGACACATTAACATGATTTTCTTTTTGAAGTGATTCGTGTGTTTTTTAAAGGTTGCGATGTCCTAAAAGTAACACATTTTTTATGTAACGCGGGTGAAAGTTTGTTCATACAATAACGTATTGACAACCCTGTTGTTTTTCGAAATTTTGATCATAATGTACCTATCTATAATATATAGAACAATAACATAATATAGCAGATTCCGGGTTTGATTACCGACTCACCGCTATTTTAATATGGTCCGAGTTATCAAGAAATTATTATTTAGTTGTCAATATTACGTTTTAATAGACTGTTTGAAATATTAGTTTATTTTCCAATGTAGAAATATGAAAGGTTTTCTGGGAACATGAACTTTATAGTCAGAATATCGAAATTAATATTTTGTATTTATTTTGAATATATATTGAATATTATTTCAAAATTCTAATAATTTCACAGAATATTTCCAAACTGATTTCTTCATTAACGGCTCAACTCGTTGTACGTTAATAGCCACCAGTTCGTAAATATCAAAATCTTCTCTATAACAAATGAAAGGCAGATAATTTCCAAAACATATTTTTCTTTATGACAATATAATTAATTTATATAAAAATTATTCATATTATCAGCAAAAAGTCATAAACTTTAATAACGAAGGGAGGGTGAAGTATGTTTTCAATTCGATTCGAGCACTCATCCCTCATCGTGCTATGTATCAGAATATGTGAAGAGTCGCTGTCAGAAAATCGCATGGATCAGTTGGGCGATCCATGGACGCGAACCCAGTTCTTTTCGAATCCTATGCAGAGACGTAAACCACATTCAATCGAGATAATTGCGCTGTTGACTTTCGCTCTAATGATGTCTATGATGACTCTGATGACTGACGCAGATAGCATAAATAATTAAGCGCCACGCCTGTCGCGTGACGAGAGGCACACCGCGCCGCCTCCCGATGTCGTGTTTACACGCGCCCCTGCGAGCGCCACCGAGTCGAGTGAGTGCGGGGGATGGTGGCTGAGGGCCCAAGGGCGCACCGCGGCCATTATGGTGGGCGATGGCACGCGGCGGAGCGCGGGGCAGGCGGTGGCCGAGGGCATGCATGTACTTAGCAGTTGCCATAGCAACCCCTAATTATTCTGAGGCACGGTTCGTAGGCTCCGCCCCCAACGGCGAGGGTGCTGCCGCGGCAGCGCCGGAGGGGTGGCTTGCGCGGCGATGCGCTCGTGCCGGCGAGCGCAAAGGCCACCACGAGGGACAGCGCGACGGCAATGGCGCGCGCAGCCGATTGTTTCGACGCCAGGGCGCCCCTGGTGGTGGAACGCGGGACTATCAATATCAAAGACGTGTGTGGTAATGTATAATGCAGCATTGTGCTGACGTAGGGTGTCTGGGATGTATACTTTCCCTGGTCACGAGTTCCGCTGGATGCTACGTAGCTAACGGTAGACGGCGAGGCGTGTTTCGGAATATGGAAGTATCTACGGAAACCACGCGATTGCAATACTATACATTAGAGAAATAAGAGAGAAATATTATTCTCTTTCTGGAACCACAAACATTTAGAGTGCATTTAGAGATGGAGAGGAACTTCAGTTTTGTTCCAAAATATAGAAAAAAGGAAAATTCGTGATCGTCAAAAAATTCGTTTAGCCCAGCCCTCTAATCCATGACGTCAGCTCTATGGGAGGGCTATGATTTTTTTCAAAAAAAAACAAACAGTGCATGTACGCGACGGATTCGAATACCCTCCCCCACCAGGCGGCAGATGATACGCGCGCAGGTGCGTGGGGCTTGCGCAGAAAAGAGCTCGCAGGAACGCCGGCGCAACGCGCGCAATTTGTGGAATGATATGATGACTGACTGATAAATAAAATGACGTCGCCTGCAATGCGTAGGCCAGGGGTGGGGGTAGAGGTTTGTTGGAAAGCGGGTTGGATGAGAGAAGGGATGGGCAGGGGAGTGCGATGCGTTTCGCAGGAATCCAAGTCGGATGAATTTCCAGCAGAAGCTGATACACACACACACACACACACATATATATATATATATATATATATATATATATATATATATATATATATNAATTGGAGTGGACAGCGCTACAGTACACGTGCTGCGTTTTTATGGAGGAATCGAGGTATCGGAATGAATGAGGGAGAGGAGAGAATGAGTAGTGAAGGGTGAAGTGTATTAGTACGACTAATAAGAATAAAATATCTTAGTTTAAATGGGAATTTTAATGAACAATGAAAAAATTTTCGATTTGATCTTTCTCATTTCAAATAGTTTAAGAGATGAATCGAAGAATGAGCAAGTTAAATTGGAAATGTCGATCATGGTCAATTGTTCGAGGAAATAGTCTTTTATTTTCCATTGAACTTCCAGAATGTACGTGATGGTGGGAGAAAGCTTTGAAGTAATGTTCAATGTTTGAACATGAAGAAAATTTGGGAACAATACCATGAGAAAAATATTACGTTTCTCATGTTAGTAAAGATATGCATAAAACGGGCACACATTCATTGTGGCATTAAATATTTGTTTATAGATAAGGAGCTAAAATCCATTAAGTACAAAATGAAACATAATTAATTTATGTGAAAGTAAATGTAATGAATAATCTTATTTTACTCCGGACATTACTAAATTTCGTTTATGTTCAACTGAAAAGTTAAAACTTCGTTTTATCAATAAAACTTTCCACTTGTTTTCAAACGATGCAATTGTTTCCAAAGAAAAATATTTTCAAAGGACAAAAGAAACAGAAATATACGAACAAGATTCACATTAATATTGCTCATTACCATTATGCTCCAAACCTGAAATATTCGCCGCCTAAACCAGTCCAAAACCGATCAGTATAAATATTCAACTTATCCTCATTTGTGCTTTTTCTCCGAAACGTCTTGCCGTTATCTTGGAATACTAATATTTGAAAACGATGGGGTATTTTAGAAAACGTGTCGCGACACTTAATGTATCGTAAATGTTGATAAGTTTTTAAACTTGAGGCAAAATTTTCCTACAATGGAAACAATTTCTCACGGAACTGTCATTGTATACGATCGAAAATCTCTGAAAAGTATAAAATTTACTTTCCGCCTTCAATATACCTTCGAATTCGTCTAAAGTATTGTAAAACTGAGAAACTGACTGCAAATTTCAGTGTATTCATGCTACGAAACGTGATAGAGAACTTTTGGTTGTTACTAAAAATATCGAAAATGGCAAAGGTTTGAGTGGTTGGACACTAATTCCTCAGAAATTAATAAGATTAACAGTATTAACATGATGAGAAACACATATCTGCCTTTTGTAATATTTTTATTGCTTTGTGAAAAAATCATGTATATGTATTCATAAACGTTGTTCAACGAGATACGATGATAATCTCATGTCTGTCACAAATACACCCTTACCATATATGACTTGTAGAGTTTTGTAAACTTGAAGGCAAGTATATAGTTATTTAATAATTGACTGGGTGTTTGTAAATATTTTGTGACAATATTCTATGTTATTGAAAAGTACTTACTCTAAAGGAAATGATTATATCATTTATTAAATAGTTGTTAAATTGTTGTTAATGCATCTATAGATCTAAGCTATGAAATAAATTTTCATAACGAAATCACTGTTTCATTTATATTTTGACGAAATTATAGCTTTGTAAAGTTTTGTACTTTATTTAAAAATGACCATGCACGTTTTTGAAATATATGGAAAGGCGAATTTTTAATCCATGAAGTGGTATGAAATAGTAAATAGTAAATTCCATCATTACAATTAAGTTTAAGAAATTCTTATTATTAAATATAACGTAGTTGTTTGTTATAATCACACTTCATTACTTTCATACTTAAAAGTATTGATACTTGAAATTGACTCATATAAATATTTTTTTATTAAATTTAATCAGAAATATTTCTTAGGAAGTCATAAGCTTATTTTTGAAAATTTTTCAGAATTGACGCTCTGTTTTGTGTGTGTGTGTGTTTGCATGAGAATAGAGACCATATGTTCACATTTCATAAACCTGAGTACGAGGTACTCCTTTTGTAAGTATATTTAATATGAGCGAAGTTTATAAAAATGTTCCTTTGTTCTTAATTACTGAGGTTCCGGAATGGACCCAAAAATAGAATTTCATGTACAGCCACTTTTCCATACGTAGAATATTGTGTTCCGTTGGAACCAAATTACCACATAAATATTAAAGATGATTGGTATCATTTCATACTTAACATGGTAAAAATAGTTACGTGAAAATTCAACTTCAGGGAATATCACAAGTTTGTTACAAAGGGAAGATACTATTGTTTTTCCAAGCAGTATCTTCTCTCGTCCCTACTGTATGTTAGTAACACGTCAGATCCGAATTCTGATGATAAATGCACACATAAATATAATTCAGGGAAATCTACAGCCAAGCTGAAACCAAATATACATAGTTCATTAGAAATATTTAAAACGTCGAGTTTTCTTGTACGTACAGATAAAGTAACTCCACCAATAATTCGGAATGCGGGAAGTGACAACCATTGCAAGGTTGCACCCGTCAGTAAATACTTTGTCCCATAAGACGAAAGAAATGACAATAGAAGGAAATAAGATTTACATAAATATTATGATTATTTTTAAATACAAAACCTGTATCAGTCAGAATGAAATTTATCCCAATTATTACATTTATAATGTTATGGTTTTGTCATTGGTAACATTTAATTGTATGTTCCTTAAATATTGTGTACACTCCTTGATGAGTTACACCTCTTAAAATACTTTGCTTGTCAAATCTACCGCTGTATCACTTCTGAAACATATTTACGTCCTAAAATCCAATTGCGTCCCAAATTATCTTTTGCCTCAGCAAATTAAATTTGTATCCTATGTTTTTATTATTATAAAATTTGTCCTGCTTATAAATCTAAATGAAATTTGTTACGTTTTGAGTTATTTGTTGCTTATTCTCATTTTCCCATTTTGACGGCCACTCGCCAAGAGTATTCTTGATGAATGTCTCCTCATCTTCCAACACTTCGAGTCGCCAAGTCGCAACCGATTCTTGTGCATCAAATGCCGCGAAATTTAAAACCTTGAAGTTTTAATATTCCTGTAACGGAATTTTACTGCCCGCCGGTCTCACATTTCAAGAGATGCGGACCTCAATGCCATGCATTTATTGAAACAAGTACATAGAAGAAAGTTGTTGTACGTTAAACGAGACGTTCTTCTTGCAACGAACTATTTCGACCGTTCCTTTTGAAAGTGGTCTGCTCCCATATCAGCGTATTTCCCAACTGATGAGAGTGTATTGTTGCGGAAGAGTGGACATTGGCCGCTATTGCCGTTTCACTTTTACCCCTTACTCCGTTACAATGACTGAAAGCACTTCCCCGGTTGCCTACCCGCATAATGACAGGTGCTTGTCCCAATGTAAGGCCACCGTAAGTCCCGAGGACTGGTTAAAGGATGAGAACCTGCATCACAGGTGCTCCCGTGGTCACTTTCTTCGTCCCATCATCTAACCCTTGGAGCGGTCACTACCGGTTCCTACTTTCCGTCGGATGTCAACCCCCCGTGAACGAGGACATCCTATCCTTGAGCGGGTTCTTTTACCCCCCCCCCCTTCCGGCCACCAAACTCTTTCAGGACCGGACGATCCGGGCCTTTTCGGAGGGTGGCCCGGCCCTTGATCCTTCCGACTTTTTTTCGTAGTGGTATCGTCGGCTTTCCTCTTTCTTCGGCTGGAGGGCCATAGTCTTTGGAATCGAATGATGAGAGAAAGGGTTCTCTATGACCAGAGCAGTGGACGTTGAAGGACTTGTACTGGAACTAAAAACGGTTGCACCCGTTGTAAGCATGAATTTCTTTTGATAATTCTCAATATTAACGACCGGTTAGGACTAAAATTTGAATTTTACAGAATAACGAACGTACATCACACAGACTGGTGGAGATATCGTTACCAAACCGAAACATCCCTTACACATTAAACGACCGTTTCACTTCTAGTGAAGATATGAGATAAAAGAGATATTTTAGTTCCAATAGTAAGAGTAAAATAAAATTGTATTTTGGAAAAAGTACTTTCAATGCAAAAGTTTAATATATATTTTGAGATTTCGCCTAAAATGTATGGTAACCTAAAAAGTAAATTTGTATTTGGAATGCGAAGGTCAAAAGTTGCGAAACTAATGAATCAAAGAAAAAATCTGGAGTGTGCCCCTCTCAACTTTCCAATTATAACTCATTACCAAAAGATCTAAGCACTAAGCGACATACATTCGCATAAAAATAAAATAAAACCGAAAAAAAACAATAGAAATTAGAATATATTATACTTATCAAACGCAAAGATCATCAAAAGATCAATTGGGTAAGATATATTTATTCTCGCAATCATATATAGAAATCATACCTGTTCATTAATGTAACTGTTATATGAATTATCTTCCACCTTAAACTCCAATACCTAATAGGTTCATCGAAAATAGACGCCTACAAGATAACTCATTTTTGCGTGTATCTCAAAAACGGTGTGATGTACGGAAATGCGGTTCAGCAGTCTACTCGTATACAATTAACTGAACAATCAAAATGTTCTATTCATATTTTCAAAATTTTGAATTTTAAGAAACCGGTAGTGGAGCGCGATGTGTAATTGAAGTCGGTATGCGATGTCCAGAAATGAACTTCTACTCCCAATGCATTCAAAGTCAAATTTCAAGTTTGGTTTCCATAATTCATTAGTTATCGGAGGAACAAAATAACATACGTACATACATACATACTATATCAAACATCATTGTCAAAATTTGGAAATATATTCTCCTGGAGCTAATTCGCCAAGAAACGAAGAGATCTCGAAATCTTTTTTCGACCGATTATAATACTTCCCTTGTACATTCTATATACTTCGAAAGTAAAAGTTATGTTTACAATATCATACGCGCTAAAATATATCAATATACTCCACTCCTTTTTGTGTAAAACGTGGTAACCATCAAGAAAATGAATGCTCGTCGAGTAAGATGGGAACGTTTTGCTCCAGTTAATAGAACATTCTTCAGTACAAGTTAAAAGGAGGAAGTTAGTCACAGAGGCAATGAATAATGGTATCTCACTCTAAATCATTTAAAATATAGATTATTTAGTGAGAATCTTGTCAAAAAAGTAATAAAAAACAACGACTTAAGATTACAAAAAGTCCATCTTCGTCTGCATAGTAATACAATGAAATTGATAAATATCGACCTATTAAAGCAGACAATTAAGGTCACCATACTTCGCATGAAATGAGAATTAATTATTAATGGCTCTCAATAATACTGTTAAAAAGTGGCATGTGGCATGGTGGAAAAATACAGCATTATTTCAGAATGTAACTATGAAACAACACTAACAACTATAAAAGATATCCCTCCCAGAAATCGACGTCGCATCGCCGAAAAATTGAAGTCGGGACGACAAAAATCAAGAGATCGAGACGACAAAAATTTACTACATTTTCTCGACGTCGAGCATCTGTACCCTGATATATTTTGAATTTTTGTAGATTAATGTTACCCAATACTTAATTATTACCTAAAATAATGATATTTTAAATTGTATTAATCTAATAAAAATAAATTTCAAGAATTTTCAATACAAAGAAAAGTTTAGGTTCATAAAAATAATATTTCTTTGGTGCTTTGAAGAACTCTTTTTAGAATTTTAGGCAGAATTACTATTTTACGTGTTTACTATTTATGGTACCAATGTTAAGGTATCAATAGTAACACAAGAGGATAAAAAATAAGCAATATTGCCCTGCTGCTGTAGCTCTTTCGTAGCGTCCTCAAGTAGCGAAGTACCCTGTTTCAAATTTCTGCGCTGTCAGATGCCAGAAGACGGACGTTGAGCAAGAACATCCGAAACGTATCGTGCGGTATACGCCTTTTGAATGTAATTAAACACTGAAGGATAATATTCAAAAATATTTTAACATTGTATAGAGAGTCATACAGGAAAGAAAGTATGCAGACGATTTGCCGACGCCGAAAAGAAGTCTAGCGAAGCCAAAAAACGTTTTCTTGCAAGGTTTGGCGACGTCGTCAAGGATTTCTCACCCGTCGTCGAAAATGCGTTTTTTTATGAAGTTGAAAATACATCGTCTAACGACGTCGTAAAGATGTCGTTCTCGACGACATCTCGCCGAATCAACGTAATATGCGTACGCTTTGGCAAGTTCGTAGCGGTGTCGTGTTTTGCCGTCGGCTCGACTTTGAGTATGATGCAACGACGTCGTTACAACTGATTGTATGTGGGATCCACTCTGAGAGTGCTTCTACTGTATTATGAAAAAAACACAATATCTATGCACTTGTTGGTACTTTCAGTATTATTGGTGAATATTGCGTGGTTCTCTCCTCACCGTGTATCTTTTTTTTAACACTATTGCTCAGTATAAAAGTAATAAAGTAATGACGCGATTGAATAAAAAAATAGAGACGCATTAAGTAGTTTTCTTACATTTTCTTAAATACAATATGAATCATTCAATATTTTCAAGTAAAACTTATTAATTCTCAAATATTCAAACACTACATTAGTTTCCAGCAATAATTTACAATCATTTTGTTGAAGACCTTGTTTGTGTCTGGAAATAACAATTACATATTTTGTTTCAGTAAACATTGTATTTTTATAAGCATTCAATTTCTTAACTCTAAAATCAATGAGAAAACATACATTGTTACTATCTCAGACGTTGTTGTGTGTGGGTTAAAATCTTTCAGACGCAAATCCTCAATTTATCCAATGATTATGACACAACATATGTATCAACTTTTGTACATACTTTCATTTATTTGTTGAAGTATACTTGTTGTTCAGGAGCATGCATTATTCAATAATATCTCTATATATAAGCCGCATTCTCCTGCCTGCTTGCATGCCTGACTAATTGAGGTTTCATCTGGATATTTTATTTTTCAACGTTTTATTTTTTAATCGTTACAAAGAAATAGAAACATTTCCTGGTATTTGTCTTTAGCACTGACATGGTATACTACTTTCCTTATATTTCATGAAATTATTGAAGTATCATCTCGAGTTTTATATATTAAGATCGTTAGAAAAGTTATCCAATCAATTTCTTGAATTTTCGATATTTGATTTTCTGTGTAAATGAATAAAAATCTTTGGTGCAGTGTTCTGAATTGACTGACTGTGCGATCGAAGCGGAGAGGAAAATATTAAGGGTAAGATCTCGATATTTTGATTGGAGGGATGAATTAGAGTATATATCACGAATTAATTTAATCCTTATCTTAGTTATACATATGTTTAAGTGTTACTTTTGTCCATTTATTACGTTAATTTATTATTTAAGATAAACCATATCACGAGATGAAAACCTCCCGTTCGAGGTCGGACAGGGTAAATTAGTATATACAATATGGGGGAAATCTAGTTATTAATTTATTCTTCTGGTATTTAAATACAGTATTATCTTATCAGGTAATATTTTATAATTTGCACCTATGAGCGACGTTGAACTGCCTAACACAGAGAGAAAACTTCACGATGGGAACTTGCAACTCTGAGATTGAAAGGACGTACTAACAAGAGGATTTTTGGAAATTTTTATTTCAAATGGATCATTTGCGGTGAAATGCGGATTATCGAATTTCCACCGTATCTTACTAACTACAGGTATATCACCTACGTTGTTGTTTGTAAACGTTCTGCAAATAATTAAAAGCAAATTTCTTTGATTTTCGACGATTCTGTGTTAAACCGCTCCGTTGATACTATCCTGGAAGGGATCTAAAATTGTCTCTAGATCTCTAAGAACCTAGAATATACAGTTTTATATGGTACTTTCTTCAGTATCAATATTTCCATATATTATTAATTTCAAAGAATATTTTGCTTGATTTTGTACAACGCAGGTTTAACGAAGTCTAGTAAAATGATTGGTGAATGTTTATGCTAATATCTATTGAAAATCTCCAATTTGATATTATTGTAAAGTGTAAATATCACTTGGGCAAGCCTGGAGTACTCAGCTAGTTTGTAATATTTGTTTGCGCTATTATATACTATTCGTAAGTGTTCTTATGTATTTTTTATATTGATAATACTAAATATGAAACCGAGTGAAACTTGCCTCAACTAGCAGATGGAGCAAAGTTGCATCTTGCCAGGTAAATAAAATATTCTTGTGAAATAAAAATAAACATTATCGTACAGAATGTTAGTTTCGTTCAATTTCCCCTGTGTTTAAATTGCACAGATTTTGCAGGAAATATTTATTTTAGTTTGTTATGAATGAGAATGATTTTTACTGGATGGTCTCTTTGCCTGTACTTCAAAAAGACACACATGGTTATTGTCATGTGTAACTAAAGAGGTTGCTTAATAATTGGGTTTACTTGTATCAAACGTCTAAGGAAAATGTTCATAAATATTTTATTTTAACTTCAATAGAAATGTTGGGCATAAAATTACGTAACGTGATATTATCTATCTAAATAGGAGAAAAAATCCACTGTCCCTATTGCAAGTTTTCGGTACGAGAATATTAATTTTTCAAACCCTTACCTCTATGCCATATTACCATTAACTAGTAGTATTATGACCCACATTCTTTTATTCACAACAAAATTGAAATTCTCTTAACAATGAGGTAAACAATTCAAAAGTGAACATAAATAAGTTGTTTTCAGATTTATTAATTCAGTAATGAAGTAAACGGCAATATACTTTTGACAGCTTTCTTTAAAATTCCAAGCATGCAATTTATTGGCCAAAAATTAATTCTTCGATAATGCAATCTCGATGAGAAAGCAAAGTTTCCGATTGTACCAATATTGCTCACATGGGCCATAAACATTTCCAGTCAACATTTTTAATCATGTTTTCTTGAAGTTTCTGGTCAACTCTACGCAAAAAACCAACATCATTAATATATTCCTCGATAAAAACTAATTAAAAAACGGCGTGTTTAATGCGATATTTTTTTAATGCACTTGAGAGAAAAATCAGATCTACTGATCTAGCAGTTTGAGAATGTTGGAGACAAATTCAAACCACCCATATCATCGTGCAAAACTGACGAACACTTTTGGCAAGTATGGAACTTAGTATTGGTCCATCGATATACAAGGCCAATGACGCTATTATTCCCGGGAGTCCTAAAGGTTGAATATCATCCCTTGCCATGTGCACATCTGCTGCCAAAAACGCCGCTTAATTACATCTTCATTTTCTTCTTAACTGAACCACTATCAGATGAAAAGTATGAAGCTGTGTAGAGGCTTAGCTTATGTATGTCATTCTTGAATAATTTTACCATTTTTTAAAATTAAGTTCAAGAGAAATTTTTATTTTCATATCTACTTTCAGCTACAATAAAATCTTGTACATGTAAGAAATAATTATTTGGCATTAAATAGTTCACGATACTTTTTTAAACTACGTAAGTATCTTAGTTACTTTGTTTCTCATAAATAGTACTTGAGTACACATAGTAATAGTACTCATTGAAGAGAAGATCATATTAATACGGAAATTTTTTTATAGCCAAAAGGTTATAAGAACTTAAGTATTGCTTTCAGCCGAAAGAAATTGTCAAAAATGGGGCATAATGATTTGGTGACGTAATCCAGAGCCTAACCATCTCCCACACTTTTCCTCCGAAGAGTGTAAACGTGACTTAAAAATTTATGAAGTGAATGTACATCTTGAAGGAGTAGAAGACCAATAAAAGTATTGGAGGTCTCAATCAATATCATAACGATTCAACCATGAACAAAATTTGCAGTCTAACCTTGAGCGGAGGTAGCATTGAAAGATTTTATAAATAAGGTGACATCGAAAGATTTATAACATTCCTGTTTAAAGAAAACAAAACATTATTAACTTAGTCAAATTATGGACAAAGAGGAATCATTTTGGAAAACATGAAACGTTCATTTATCTTTTACCACANTGTATCAAAATTAACAAAACATGGAATCAAATTTTAAATCACAACTTCCAATTTTAAAATAACTTAACTTTTTTTCGAGTACCCAACTAGGTATAAATCCTGCCACTCAAAATATGTTTTGGCAGTTGCTTACACTGTTCAGAAACTCGCTAGAATAGGTCACTGTGACTTCACAGCGATGTTCTTTCCACGTGTTCTTACCTTTTGCGTTGGTGGACGGATAGGATATTGTTGACTCAATCTTGGGAGGTGTAACAGGCTCTAATGTGATGTAATAAACACATTACTCTCTATAAAACTATAAAATTTTTGAATAGGTAGATGAATTACAAGTCCAATTATTCTTATTGTTGAATTACATTTTGTATTAAAAATAAACCCTTAAATTCTCGTAAATAACTGGAAACACCAGAAATTTGGTCAAATACTGGGTCAAAAATTACTTGTAAAAGACGTTTATGAGAGACTTATTGCTTCACTTCGTGACATTAAAAGCACTGGGGTTTTAGGTAACATCTTGAGTGATCGAAAAGTGCAAAAAGAGAAACAAGTATGTATGGAAAAGAAAAAAAAATCTACAAACCATACCATCAGGAGTACTTGAGTACACGTAGCCACTTAAAGGGCAATAAAAGCAATGATGTTCTGAATTTTTGTGAATATATTAGCAAATGAATAATATACTTACTATTATATCGACGTACACCCTGTGTTTGAGTCATCAGCAAATAATTTGTATTACACGAAACTGAATCTAGAAATTAAATCGTGGGAATAATTAATTTCTGTTTTTTTTTCTATAAATGAGTGAGGTTTGTTGGTAACAGTAATGTTTGATATCTTTTGCATAGTACAAGTACCACATATGATGGAGTAAACTGAAATTGGAAGAGTAAGTTGTTATTTCATATTCCCGTATCATTTGATGATTTCACCCATATGTCAGTGTACCTTCGACCCGGCACTCACATCCCCATGGTTAGGAATGGGTACCTACTCGTACTGTTGATTGATAGGTACATGGAAACTAAAGAATAAAGAAACGGACAGAAATAAGCAAAGGAAGTACATGACAGAAAATGTGAAATTAAAAACCATCTACTGAAAAGTAACCTAACAGGGTAAGTCGTGGAATGTCGTACGATGGGAACGCGACTACAAAAAGTAAATGGAAAAAATATGAGGGAATGAATGTCAGTGTACGATAATATTTCTGCTGTCATCATTCTAGTAGTCATAAACTCAAAAACATTGTTTTAAAAGAGGTTTTTGGTATTGAATTTTAATGAGATTCCAGACCTTGTTTTTTTTTCTCTCTCCGGAATCACTCTGAAGTGGTCGGAAATACTTGATTGAAAGACATTTTAAAAAATTTTGGTCTTCAAGTGTTGACAGTAAAAAGGTTAAGATTTTGTTCCACCAAGAAATATTTTTAATGTGTGGTTCAAGTTATTCTATTTTACAAGAATTCCCTAAAAATGTATATGCTTACTCTTTATAATATTTTTTCTTAATCGAAGTATTTACTGGTCTTCTGAACCCTATTTTTCTCTAAATAGTATTTCGATATGAGAGCAGTAGTTCTATATTATATATTTGAGTAACAGTTAAAATTATACAACATAATTAATCAGATCTGTGAAGTAAAGTATCAAGAATTTTTCGATGAGGCAGACATTAGATGTTATCAGCAGCGAATTAAAGTAATCGGATATCAAATATTTTATGCTCATCGCAAATTTTTTCTACTTTTCCAGAATAGTTCTCAAAGGACAGCCGATTTATTAATAAAAATTATCTTATAAACGAAACTGTCACGAAATGTGTACATCGAATAATGTTAATAATATTAAGTACGTTTTCGGTGATTTGTCATGTTTCTAAAAATTGCTATAACGATTACTTATAAATCATTAAAATAACTGAAAAACTAATTTTAAAAAATTTCACTCAAGAAAAATCTTGGCCAAAAAGTATGATAAAGTATATTACAAAATGAAAAAATTCCACTGAAGGCCTTAAGAACTCAACGGTTTACGTAATATTTACAACTTCTTCTACACTTGCATTTGCGGAAAAAGCACATCATACATAAACTGACTTGTGACAATTAATACGAGTCACTGTACATGTTCGAGACATCCCAGAGTTTAAGATTGTAAAACCTCTGACAACATTTACTCTTGTTGCTCATTCATTATCTATATCCATATCTGACCCCAGAAATGTTTTGACAATGATCAGAAGCATTAAAAATATTCCACGAGAATAGATATTCTCAAATATTTTGTTTACTTTTGCTCTTACGCTGAATCTAATGATATTCAAATGTAAAATACGAGATACTCGTAAGGGAAAGATACCAACGTCGTTAACCACCAGTCAATTATGTTGCTATCTTCTTCAAAAATCATGGAAACATTGTTCTATTAATTTCTTCTAGAACTTTGCATTATGCAATAATATTCTCTCTAATGTTCTGCACACTTTTACGAAATGATTCTCAATAACAGAGCGGCATTTCCTTTCTAGGAGCAATTTATCACTTCTCTTGATTGCAGAGAGAATCCTCAACGAATGTTTCTTAATCTTTCTAAGTTATTCGAAGTTACTGACCATGGAATCCTAATTTAGAAATTGCTTCTGTTCGTGTTCGAGGATTAACTGATTGATTTCAAACTTCCTATTAAAAATATAAGTATGAATAAGTTGAAATTTATTATGCTAAAACAAAAGTACTAAAATGATCTTCTGATGCGGAATTAACTTTATTCCTGAGTTTCTCTAGATACAATTTTAGGCCCTATCTTCTCATTGTAGTTCATATGTAAAATGTTTGTCCTCCATATCCTATTTTAAAATGCTATTCGGTGATGACACCAATTATCAATTAAACTTTCTAGCTCGTGATACCGAAACAAAGAAACTGAGGAGTTAGACCTCCCATAAGCCACATGGGGATACCACCAAGATTGTTGCGGGAAATTTGACCCCTCACGCATTGTTTTGATGCATTGTTTGTTTTAAGTTTAATTAGTTAGTTGCATTCTTTGATGTAAACACGTATGAAGAGAGTATAAAATCCTTTAAACAGTTCTCTCTTATATCAAAAATTCTCTTTGTAATTGCAAAATTTTCGGGATTAATATGAATATATTGAAATGTAAAGAAAAGGTACCTCTGGTTGATATAATATCCAAAATAAATTTTCTCACGAACATACCAATCAAGTTTTTTAATGTTGTCAATGTTTCGACCCCTCAAACCTCTGATGACCTTGTATACCTCTTGGTTTAATTGTAAGTACATGTGCCCTCTATTTATTGTATCGTTTAATCTTTGTGTTACTTATTTTATATTGTATATTTTTATATTGTTGTCTTGAAAAGGACTACCCGTTTCTTGGGCCGAAACGTCGAAAAACTTGACTCGTATGTTCGAGAGAAAATGTATTTTGGATTAATATATTGAACATAGATGAATACATGAACGTTTCCAGTAAATCCGTTGGACCCTCGAGAAAGCACGTCGTCCGGCTTCTAGGAACTATGACCTATAGAACTAATTTGAATCTGCCCATATTCTCAGGCCCTTATTCTTCATTTTCCTGTTAGTGCCGCAACTTCACTAGTTCTGTGAAAAACTGTGTAGTGCCTAAATAAATGTGATATATCGTGCTGTGAAGTCTTTCACGGTTAGATCGATCATTCAATTACAATTTGACGATGAATACAACTAAAATGAATGTTTTGTTTTCATTTGTGTGGAAAAATGTTATAATCCGCCGTATTTAAATAATTGGCTGTGACAAGTAGAAATATATTTTCATTTATCAGGTTTGTAAAAGATGTGAAATGCAATAATCAATCAATAAGGAATTTATCCACTACTCAATACAACTTATTGAAAAGTGGATAAACGTACTCATCGTACATTATAATTATATCTGTTTAATATTGTTTTAAGAGAAAATTTCTTTTGTGGTCTCTTGAGAATGACTTCAAGTATTCTTGTAATTTAATTGAGAAGTGAGTGGATCGACCGCAACTCGCCCGACACTGGGTGCGACACGTTAATGTGACGTGTACTCTTTTAGCTATATCACACAGCAAATGTTCACGGTACCTAAAAATGTCACGAAGCAAAATATTTTTTTGTGACATTCAAGACAAACAAGTATTCTTGTAATTTTTCAAAGGAGAAATGTTTCAGCTGTATAAGTTGATTGGAAGTTCAGTCTTGAATAGCGTTATAGCAAAGAAGAGCTGCAGCTAAAACGATACGACGATATTCTCAGTAACCGAATATATACGATAACATGGAAAGTAATGTTACTTTCCTTCAGCGTATCAAATTCTGTGTTAGATTAGGGGTAACTTAAAAGGGCATTTACCAGGTCAAAAAGTGTAGTATTCCTCATAATTAGTGCTAATAAATGAGGTTAGTGTGGTTTTATTCACTTGGTATGTGACTTTATTCACTGTGGTTAGCGACCTTTTATTTAATGATTGTGTTGAAATCTAAGGCCGACTCGGCGTTAACTAGACTGGTGATTTGATTTTTCCCTTAGGAACTAAGGCTTCTGGTAATATCTGATCGCAATCTAAAACTTATACGTTGACATCACAAAAATATTAATGCAAATAAAAATCTACGCCCGTTTAAATTTTAAATCATTACCTCACGCAAAACTGTGTAATTGACACTAATTCTTATAACTTATGCCATAGTCTTCTGGTTGTCAGTGATAGTCTCAACGTTGCATAAATCTGTTCAGAAGTTTTTACTTAAACTGCAAGTCGTTTGCAACACATGCGCGTTTTTCCTATGCTTTTTCCTACGTATTTTTATAAAGTTCAATTATTTCGTTAGTTATTGAAAAATCTGGCATATTCTTGAAAACATCTTTGTGCAAGTAAATTTGAGCGTTATACGTAAAACTTGAATACACGATTTGGTAGTAGAAACTGGAATCCGAGATTTCGGCGTTATTGCTGAATGCGAAATTTGTTGTGGTACCTGAAACCAGGTTTTGAGTATATGTGAGAATATTTTGAGTATTCCGAAGGGACTCACAATATGTAGCTAAGCGTCAACTTTTGTTATTAGTGTTTGAGTAGCTTCTTAAAGTAGCTGCTAACAATATGTTGATCTTCTGGAAGACGGAAGGAGAGTAGTTGACATAAAAGGAAAGATGAAAGTGGTCTCAAAGGAGGGAAGTGGCCTGGTGACTCCTCCCCAATGCCTTCTTCAGTGTTCTCCTTCCGGCACGGCGATGCAGCGCGCGGAGGCAAACCCGAGCAGAAAACCAGTATTTACTGGCTACGGCACTTTCTCATCGCCAAGTGTTATACTAACCCTTTATGAGGAGGACAACATTGGCTGTTGTCCTCCTCATGAGCAACTGAATAAACCTATCACAGTGTAGGAATCTATCGCGAAGGGAAATTTAACTTTCTTCTTCATATCTTTCGTGTTCTTCCATTTTCTTCTATAATAGTGGAAAACATTTCAAATATGGTGGAAGATATATCTCAGTGGACAGAACAAGCATACATGAAAAATTTGGGTCCAGCGTATTCGAACGAATTTCTTATATAAGTTGTTTGAACAGTTTCTTCGATCGAGGAGTAAAGGATCTTCCAAGTTTCCAACGCACTTGATATTTCTTGTTTTATTGTCCATTTTCATGGGATAACACAGACATTCAGTACACTCATGTAAAAAGACACTAGGAGCTAAAACCTGAGAAGTAAGATGACGGGTATCCTGTTCCCTTCACAGTCCGCTTATCATCATAGCAGATTCCAGATATACTCATAGAGCTCTTCTGTTATCGCACTGTGAGTAGCTTGGTGAGAGGATGGAATCGGAGAACACGTGCACTATACTTAACGCAAACATTTTAAATTAAGCAAGGGAGGTATAGGTATTCTTCGCATTCACTGTGGTGTTCCGAAATTCGTTAAATATTATACCGAAACATAACAAGCATGTGAGGATTCTAGGATGGTGTGGGTTCCGTTAGCCGAACACATTAGCTGAATGAAGTGAAGAAATAATAATAAATTGGTTGGCAGTGCCCTTATTTACGACAACATGTATTATTAACGTATAAACACTTTCATCGTTCATACTTTTACATAACGTTTCGGGGATGTATGTTCCCCCTCTTCAGATGTATTTTATATTTTCTACAAAAAACACAGGCTATAATCGCATGATCCACAAATAGATGAACATTTGAATCAATATTTGAATCAATATACGCATGCATCATAAGAACGTTCAGGTTTGTACTTTCTCACATATGTAAGTTGAATATTTGTAACAATGTAGTGGAGATTAGTGATGAGATATACCTGAAAATTTCTATATGTTTTTATAGAAAATATAAAATTCATCTGAAGAGGGAGAACATACATCCCCGAAACGTTATGTAAAAGTATGAACGATTAAAGTGTTTATACGTTATTAATACATGTTGTCGTAAATAAGGGCACTGCCAACCAATTTAACAAGTGAAAGACAACATTACTCTTATCTAAAATAATAATAAAGTAATCTAGATCAAGCACGTGCAAAATTAGACCGAGATATCATGCCAATGATTTTCTTGACCACCAGGAGTGTTGGGAACAAATGTTTGATGGGTGGAAGGAAAAGTCAGACGTACAACAAAATCCGGGACAAAAATTTAATTAAAATCTTATGGAAATCCTTTGAAAAATAATTATATCCTCTGCTCAAGTCTTTTAATGGTACATGACCTTCAAGGGTGGAATAGAGTACATTAAACAACAACAACGTTCTCAACGCTACCAAGCACATTCATTGCATTCTCTACGTGAGGGCGTGTCGAGTCCAATGCTATAGAAACCAACAGGAATTTTTCCCAATCCTAATACTCAACCAAATTTTATCCGTATTTGAAACGAACCCAATATTATGTGAATCAGAATACAATTAATTTGATTTCTACAAAAAATTCTTTTCTTCGTTTTATAAGCACCAATAAAGGAAATACAAATTTAAACCGAAACTTAAATTGATTCTCAAAACGTTCTGACAATATTCTTCTTAGATAAATAAGTTAAATAAAAATGTTACCACGTAATTATTTCTTAACTTTACAAATAAAAAATAAACATGTTAAATCAAAATTGAATTCTTTTTCAATATTGGGCAATATTGGACTTACTCTTACTTTATCCCATTATCGTCTAAAATATACTTGTTATTTAATAATAAAACTGTTATACTACACAAAATTTCTTGAATTCAATTGAACCGAAGCGATAAAAAGCGAACAAGATAAGACGTTATGCATTGAAATTGAAAAATAAATAAACAGTCAAACGGTTTACAAGTATTCAAGTAAATACTTCCAGGAATAAAAGGAACATATTCGTAGCTCAATTGTATCGTTATCAAATGAGATTATTAGATAATCAATATAAGAGAAAAAACAATATCAAATAATTGAGGTAAACTAATGCAATAAAAATAATGCAAATAATGATAAATTAAAATTGTAATTTATGAAAACGTGCTTATTTGTGAAATGTTCATCAACTCCAGCCGTTATTTCTTCATTCGCACCAAAATGGTCCGGAGTTATTGATTCAACTCGTAGTCAATTTCGAGTGCAAACAAATTCTTCAATAAGCATCAATGAAATCCGCATCAAGTATTCGTCCGCTCGTACAAATTGCAGACTCGAGTCGAGACGCAGTCGATACTGAGACTGGATACACCGTGCTATTTCTGCCAATGCGAGATCCCAAAATTAAGGTATTTCGTGCTTATACATTTCTCTTCTAAATATCAACTTCTGTAACCATTGTAATTTTTATAACCATGATACTGACTTTCACTGTTCAAGTATCTCATATATTTCGCAATCATCTCATGTTCTTTCGACTGACGAGACCACTTATTAGGATACCCATTAGAAAGATCCGAGGAGGGAAGACGAATACGTATTCTGACCTCTCTTCGGTTCCACTGTGCAGTAACTGACGTCATTTCAATGATCCCATCTTCAGTTTGGTTATCGACTTCACAACCCAAAACGATTCGATAGACACACAATGTTTTTTCTTTTGTTATCAATTTTACGCGACAAAAAAAAAGAAATTATGTCTTTCTGTTTCGGTGGGAGCGGTGTATTTGCACACCTCTAGACTTTCTTGACTGTAGAGGACTTTGTACTAATTGTACAAAAAGTAATTAATTATTTTCTTTGAGAAATAAAAATTTCTTCCATGGACAGGATATGTTTTAACTGTGGGGAGATTAAAACGGAAACGAGCGCGAAATCGACCGCAGGATCTCATGCACCGATCGTATGTGTGTTTTTCTCCACACTGCCCGTTCACCTTCCACAAACGAACACTATTTTCAGACAAGTCTAATATCCAGAAGACCTGAGCCAAAGAAAATGATACGCGAACCCAACCAGTACTCATGGTATACTGAAGTGCTGGTACAAAAGGATCTATAATTACATAGGTATATGTGATAATGTTTTCCTATTTGCTGATTGTTTTGATATATAATACAAATTAGATCGAAAGAACATATTAGAAAGGTGAACTGTATGAGCGATATGAATTGTGGCATGATAAAACAGTAAGATCAATGAACATGGAATGAATTTTGACAAAGCAAAGATACTGGACTATGAGTGTAATATCTATAAAATATTAATTTCAGAATCTAGTTGTATTAAAACAACAAGAAATGTCTCACAAATTGAAACAAATGTATTCACTAATGATTATGATGGTATATTCCATATCATCAAAAAGTAAACATTAATGTAATGATTACGTACTACTATATAAAATTGCTTTGAATAGATTTGATGTAAGAATTATGTAAGTTTCAAACAGATGTAGCAGTGAAGGACCTACTGTATATCACGTGAGTGCTTCTTATGTTGGTATACTCAGTAATGCGCAGGCCTGTAATAAAATAGTCACGAGACGATCATAGAAGAAAGCAATTTTAAATATTTGGCAATTGGATGACAATATGTGAGACATCATACATAATACATTTTGTCTATAATGATGAAGAAAAGTAAAAAATCTAACTCTTTATGAAAACAGCTCCATGTCATCTCTCGATCCCACTTATTTGTTTTATTAGTAGTGGAAAACGTCATGTCGTACGATATATCACCTAAATAAATATGGTGACTGTCTCTGCTCTTTACAGCCCTTACACAAATGGCACTCATTTGATAATCTTCAATTTTGGCAGCAACTTCAGTTACTAGAAACCTTACGTGATAATATCCGGAGGTAGTCTCAAGGATAATACAGTAACACTTATTCACGCTTCCAGAAAGTCATACTGAAAATATGGGTTCTTAATCATCAGCAAAAAGGTTCGAAGTATAAGGTGGACCACATTTATTTTTCATACCAATTAAATACTAAACTGTATGTTTCTTAGCCAATTTTTGGCAGCATTGGTATTTTAGTGGAGCGAATGAAGGGATCCGTTCCGGAAACTATGGATGTCTTTGGTAAGGAGATGGTTAGCTGTTGAATTTCATCGCACTCACAGGATGGAATATCCGAGTAACCCGACTTTGTCATTTGTTGTTTGCATCTCCCAGTTCCAATGCTAATTGTTTTTAGGTCTTTCATATTTTTCATGGGAGGTCGAAGAGTCAAGTTTTGTAAGTTCCTTGACAATATTTGCGTTTCCCAATGCATCTTTCCATGACAGTTCCCATAAATGTAACATTGCAATGTAACAGTATCATGAAGTAGAAAACTATCCAAATGAATGCTATAAATTAAGTAAAAGAAACAATCACATATGGAGCGACGAAATGAGGCTATTGTATTATGGTAACTCACTATGAAAGAAACTTAAAAGCATTGCAGAGAAGTACGTGATGACGTTCAGAGGCTGTTACAGTACTGTGTCAAGAAATTGTTGGGAGGTTGGCAAACAAGATGAACCAGTAGTGAGAAAGACAGGAAGATATACAAATATATTAATTAGGGAAGGAATAAGAAATGGTTCACCATATGTGATGGAATTTTTGACTCGACACGGGAGCTTTAATTGTAATTTGGCAAGGATAGAGAAAAAGTAGGAAAGAAATTGTATTTACGGTGACGTGGTTGACAATGACGAGCATAATTCACGGGACTGTTCTATATTTGGTAACGAAAGAGGAAAATAAAGGAAATTAATGAAGGATAAAGATGCATTAGCAGTTGTTAGACTTTCACACACAAAAGATAAATTTGGCATTTTTCAGTTATATGTGGACGAAATTGGTTCAATTCAAGACGCTCTAAAAGATAGTAGAGACATGCTTCCCTCCCAGTGATGGGAAAATATGAAAAGTTGGGTGAAAAAAATGATGTTTGAATTGAAAAGAAATTCTTGAAGCAAATGAAACCCCAAAATGACAAATTTGAAAACGGATTAGTCACTAAAAATAGTCGAAGGAAATGAAAAAAAAGATCTTATTGCGTATCTCAGGAATGTGGAATCATAAAGGTAGTTAAATAATGATCCTTTTTTCTATTGCGATATCAGACAATATTTCTTCGTAGACTAGTGTTACTTCACGGACAAATCTATGTGCCTTTTCCTCAAGATATTACAATAGATCCTAATATTTGGTTGCATAAATATTGCGTTTTAGAAAATTGTATTCGTTCAACATTTGGAATTCGATAAACTATGATAATGTGATGAAGCGATACTTTAAATTTCAACTACATGTGTTCAGTTGTTTTTGTGTACAGTAACCTAGTCTTTTTCTTCTACCAAATTTCTTTTGTAGCCTTTCATATTATTTTGATTATCTACGGTGATATTTGTGTTGAGTCAGAATTCATGTGAAGAAGTAAATCGCGAGGGCTTAAAGTAAATATGTTCCGAGATGAGTCCCGGCATTAGCAAGATCTAGAACAATAATAATACAATAAGAGCAAATTTGGGTATGATCCTACGGGCATTGACTTATTCTTACACAAAAAAAGTAAAGTAAATTTTCATAAACAATGTAACTTCCCATTATGCACAAATGAACATCTCTAAAATTTCTCGAAATACATTATATACACAGACACTCTTTTGGCAAATGGAAATAACAAAAATGTGGAATCTAGAAGGATAGACTCGTTACTTTTCTGATTGGCAAAACATCTTTAAAATGCGTAGTTAACCCATAGATTTAATCGTATAAAATCTTTGTAGCAGCATCTAAAAATAATTTGTAGTAACATCAACGAATGTAGGCGTTATGGATATATTTCAAGAAACTTTGAATGCATCAAAAAATAATACTCTCGTTTGTAAAGATTGTACCACCAACTCATACTTCTCTAAACACTTGATTAATCAACACGATAAATTCAACATCAACAGCAACACAGAAACATTGGTAGCCATGAAGTAGAAAGAAGAAGCCATTTACAAACAGATGAACCAAACATTAGAAAATTAAAACTAACAAATCCAAAACTTTCATCGCCTCTACTGAGAACTATTGTACATAAAAAAGACGATTTAGTTGATGCAGCTCAGTTGCCCAAGTGACTTTCAAGTAGTTGATAGGAGTGTGAAGACTCCAAGCATATTGAGGCAACACGGAGAAAGAACCGGGAAGGTTCACATATGTACTACAATTGAGCACGCATATCGCCAACAAGACCTTGCATTCACAAATTGACATAATGCGTCCTCCCATTCTCCTATGCCAGAAGAATATTTTCAGAATGCTTCTTACTTATTTTTAAATACACACGAAATAATTCATTGTATACGTAAATATAACGTTCTTCACACGTGAATTTTATTTCTTTATTCTTATTATTTCTTGTAATTAACTATTGACACATCTTTATATTTTATTGTAGTTTTTCATTAACATCCTCGAAGTTGTTCTTGCTTACTAGTCAACTCTCTTGTACACTTTCTTCATAACTATAACTATTTACATATATCATCATTATATTAATAAATTACACACTTTTACGAAACATAACAGAAATCTCTTAAATTGCGGTGAACCTCATCACCAGGTAACAGATTAATTATGTTATATTTCATGAAAATGGGACCGAGATTCGTAACCCGTCTCCTATTTTCATTCAACATAACATAAGAAACATTGTGAGTTTTGTTTGTTTATGAAAGGCCGTTAAGTTTATGATTTCTTCATTATTCTATAATAGAACTGGCAATATCGACAACATAGGACACTTATTTCTACGTGTTTTCTGTCAAATTGCTTTTCAGAAGAAGTGGAAATCTCATATACAAACGCTTTTTGATCAACCAAAGTAATGTCTATTTCGTCTTTAAATAAGTCATGAATAAAATATGAACAAATCTAATGTTTCTTCTTACAGATTTCTTTTTCCTGCTCTTTGTCCACCTAGCGACGCATTCTTCTCACGTATACTTGCTGAGCGTTGCAAGACGCCATTCGCCAGCGGCTGGCTGGCTGAGTGTCCTGCGCACCTTACGGCTCAGCGGCCAACGACGACGTCGACGACGGCGAGGGCGGGTGCCGTGCCGTAGCAACCTCGTCGCAGGAAGAGGACGTGAATTTTAATAAACAATGTTTAGCGCTGACGCGACGTTGAGGACGGAGGAGGACGCCCCGGAGAGATTCACTTTAATGCGCTTAGGATTTAAAACAAGTCCAAGTAATATTTAATCTCTCAAAGCAGCGGAAGCAACGAAGGCACGGCTGGAGGAGGATGAGACGCTGGAGGAAGAGACGAGGAAGTAGACGAGATTGAGGCGAAGAAGAAAATGGTTCCTTGTTATGAGAAGGAACTAGAATAGCGAAAAAGTGTATGAAATTAGTCGTCGAAATATTTGTCGAAGAGTTAAGGAATATGGGAATATTGCCTGGAGAGGATTTGCGAGGTCGTGCTCACAAAGATGGAAAGACTCTTGGGAGATGGAGGGCATATTAACTGTAGATGAGGTGAGGCTGTAAGAGGCTTCATAACATGAGTGCTGCGTTACTAAGGAGATCGTGTGCTACGAAAATGTTATGGTTCCAAGATTTTGTCATCCACTGACGTAGTACAATGAAACAAATAGACCCTCCACACCTTCGTGCAATAATTTATACATGTTATAGTCGTTAATCCCTCCAATAATTGTGTTTAAAGAGAGAAACGAATGTAGTACATGAACCTAATACGGTTACAATTTATAGAATATACCTATCTTCACATCCGTTCAAAATACATCCAGAGACAAATATATTATCTTAGGGATATTTGCTTCCAGGTGCTCTCTTTTAAAATTAAATGCGTGTTTGTAGAGAGAACAGCTCTGAGAAGCCTCATTTTCCTTTGATAACAGATTTTTTCCTCGTCTAATAAATGTTGGTGCCATATCTATGAGTAGGTTCATTGTTTTAAAGCATTATCTATTAATCATGTAATAAGATATAAATGTAACTTTTGGTAACATTGTATACCAGAAAATAAAATTTGATTTAAAATATCTAAAAAATAGGAAATGATGGCGTAAAGTTTATAGTAATCACTTCAAAACATTTTATTTTTGGCAACAAAATTATTTATTGAAAACTATTCAATCTTCGCGCTATAATATATATCCTGCTAGGTTATGTGCTATAACCTCGTAATTTCAAATAGTAAAGGCTTCAATTATAAAAGTTATTAACCACATTTTAGGGGGGATATTCACTCTGGACAATGTCTTCACAAATCCTTCAGTTATTCTCAACATATTTTTCCCAGGATCGAAGCAAGTTGGTTTGAATTAGTGGGAAGAGAAAAATTTCTGTTATGCTTTTATCGAAAGGGTCCTCAGACATAGAGACCAAGTCGAGATGTTTGCTCGAAATTTCAATTGAAGGGTCGCTGCACAGTAAGAGAGGCCATGTTTTTCTTTATCTTTAAAAAAAAATTACAGCATGGAAGCTGCGAAGTTCGTCATTGGGGAGGAGGAAACGGAGGAAGCAGTGGTGGCGCGGGGAGAGTTCCGCTCGGACAAGGGGTTTCTGCTTCTCCATGGCGGTGCACAGCCCTTAGAAGAGCGCTGTGATTGGCTGACTAATGAACCAGTACGCTTTCTTCAGGAGGAGCAATCGTTCCTACTCGAATTCGAAGAGCGTATGGATGGATCTAGCATTTGCATAGTGGGAAATTACAGGGGGGGTGGAAAACTGAAACATAAGAGTAGAAGACATGAAAAGAATAGATAATTTTCTATTTTCCAATAGAAAGATCTTCTAAGAAACATTTATTTTCGGTTGGCACACTTTAAAAAGGTTTTGAAATTTTGTTTTAGTTATAATAGGTTGTCTTTATGATAGTTTAGAGATACAAGTTTGCATCCTCACAGTTCAAATATATTTTAGAAAAAGGAATGGAATTATTATTTAAGAAGATAGTGAGTGGAAAAGATTTAATAAATGCCCATTTGATCTTTCTTGGGAATTATCGCTGAGATATGTATTTTTGATATGGATTAATGCTAAAATCTTCATCATGAATAAAATGACTACATTGGAGATATAATTTATCTAAAAGCAATGCACTCATGGGATTTTACCAACCGAGTAAAAATTGTATTTTTTAAATTACATTTGCCTATTTTTATGTAATCATGAATATGTAAATTTCTGGATTTTTTTTCCAAAACGGCTCTCACAATTTTTAGTAAATTCTCAGGATAGAGGTATTTTGGAATGAAAAAGTGAATCATCTAAAGATATCTTCTACTTTTTTGTCTACGTCAAAAAATGTCTAAAAACGAGGAGCCAAACCGATATAAATTCAAATTATCTCTTTGCTCTGGGTTATGGAAATAAGGGAAGGATGTGAACTGTAGTGTCAATACAAAATCAAAATATTACTAATACATCAGGAACGTAGGCATTTTCAACTGAGTGAAGTTTGGTCACTCAGAGTTTTTTTCTCATTGGTTCGTGTACCCAGATACATATAATTCAGTCATTGAAATTATTTAATTAAAATTTCAGTTATGACTCATTCTCTACAAATGTTCTGGGTATTTCCTCATTCTAGTTTTTGTCCCATGTCTCAAAAAATATCGTTAGTGTTTAAGTAAAAGTTACTAAGCCCAAGTTACAATCACATTAACGAGCCATAGCTAGTTTAAATTTTTGTTGGTCATAAAAATTATTATACAGAGTTGTAACTTCTATAGTTACGTTTTCTGACATCTCAAAAACAGTAAGCTATCGTGAAATGCGTCATTGGAAGTTTTACTCGACTGCAGTAAACTTCTTTTTTTAAGTTTTTCTGTGTTGATTTACTGACTTATGCTTCAACACAGAATTAGTATATTCTTATTTTAAATCAATAATGGCAATTTAATAAAACTAACTTTGTAGCTTTAATATTTTAGAGCAAATTTGTTTTATTACAACTGAATATAAAATATGAAAACATTGAAGTTATTAAATTAAACAAAATAGTATTTTACACAAAATAACTTCATTTGAGGAACCGTTTCCTAAGCTTGACTCTGGTTTTGAATTCTTTTTGGCAGGGATTTATACTAATACTTTTTCCAGATTTCTTATAAATACTTTTGGCACAGTTTTTTAAAACTTTGATGGAAATGTATAGAAGAATGTTGAATACTTGCATCCACTAATACTGCTTTGCTACTGGGAAATGTGACATTTCCCAGCAATTCATAATGAGAACACGAAAATCGAGAAAAACCAGGAGTAGAGGCTTCAGTAATTAACAGAGTCAGCACAATGAACCAACACCAACGTGTGATAAATAAAGTGGACACGTAAGGAAGATCTTCATAATGTGGTCTATTGGAGTTTGTTTACTAAATTAATACAGTGAATTCCGTAATAAATAACTATATATGTGCATGGAACTCTGAAATAAAATAAGTTAACCTACTAAAAGTCAGTGACTCGTGCACATTTGCTAAAATTCACTGTGTTCACTCGATTTCTCTCTGATGATAAAAGTATCTATTAGGACTTAGTTAAATGTGAACATCTCTATTTCTCAGCAACGGAAAATTATTGTTGTTAGAGAGTTTTACCAGTGTAGGAACACTATTCCTACATATATCCTACATATAGTACATACCTTCGTACTAATAACTTCGTACTACATACTGAAAGCTCCCCNAGAGCGTTAAATGAAGATGACGCTGTGTTTATTATCTCCAGATCGAAACAGCACTGAATTATTGGACATAGTGACTTTGCCTGAACGCGAACGATTACCATCACTCATGATTCAATATGTTGAAGTATATAATCTCATTATTAAATATCATTAAATGAATTACGATTAAGATGGGATATATTCCAAATTTACAAGACTGGAAATGTCGCTAAAATGAGACAATGAAGTCAGCGCATGTACAATGTTTTCATTTCTTGATTAGAAGATATATTATTGAAAATATTTGAAAGATGAGTTAATACGTATACATATGACCCAGCCTTCAAGAACCATAAATACGTTCTTGAAGGCTGGTTCATATGCATGAAATTTCCTAATAATCTTTCCAATATTTCGATATTTTTTAAATTTCCTCAGGGTACCTCATTTTCTTCATAACCATCATTACTTCAATCACACTTAGCTCAATATTCACATAATTTCGCACCCTCATAGTAATTCGTAAAAGTTAGTAGAGTGAGTGATGCGGGAGAAGTCTACCATGAGGTTCGTGAGATAGTTTACCAGTCCTGAGGAAGCTTGAAGAAAATCCGAAACGTTCGCCACATTGTAAGTAATTTTAATGCGCATAGCCAATCCCTCAAGATTATATTTCCTATGTATTGCATAGTCAAGAAATATTGAACATAAATCTCGATGAGTTAAGAAATAAATGTTGCTTTGAGACTACTATTTAAAATTATCTCTAAAACCTTTTTAGAGATAGAAAATAACTATCAATATATCTCATCATTTAGCTACAACTCGATTATTTTTTGTATTGTACGTGCTCATGAAAAATTCGTCCTCCACAAAAGTGTTTCAAATTTTGCGAAAGAATGGATTTTGTGGTGTACAAAAATGATGAATAAATTGAATATATATTAGGACATACTTTAGTTACCGACGGATCATAGAACTTCCGAGCCTTTAATGAGATCAAAAAGTAAAAATTTCAGTGAAAGGCCTCTGGTGACGCTGGTTCAATCCTTGACTGATCCAAGTAGATGGACAAAGCGGGGTTCGTGGCAGATTTTCTCCGGGTACTCCCGTTTCCCCTGCCTTTAATTTCACTACAACATTCACTCATCATTATTCGATCCAGAACACACAATAGGTCAAACACTGACCTCAGTACGTTGGTCACTCATTGCCCTCCCTAACTAAACTGTAACTGTAGTGAAAGGCAACTGTAGTAAAGAAATAATTCACCCAGAAAAAACGTGAGACATTGCACCGGTACACTTGAATGATATGCGTGTTATTAAATGAGATGTGGTGATGTGTATAGCGAAAACAAAACTCAGACCATCTTTATCCTGATCTTGGTCTCTCTGTAGTTATATTAATCATAGTGTTGCTTCCTCTGCTCGAGATGAACCTGACGTGATTAGTTTCGTTGGTTTCTCAGTAATACAGTGTATTGGTAAACGAGAATGTATTGGTGGAAAACGGTGAAGAAACTGTGGAGGAGAACGCATAGCAGAGGACACGGCTATGTTGTCATGGAGAGGAGGTAGTTGCTGCCTTTCCGCGCATGGTCGTTCTGAGATGATGAACTGCCTTGGGTCTTATTGGTTATCGAGGAGTCCCGAGCCGATTCCCCATGGGCTCGGGGACAGACAGACCCCTAAGGTACGGTGACGTCGCCGCCCTGGTGCTGCATGACGACTACGGACGGGAGTGGCGAAGCTTCTCCCACCGCGCACCAGGCGGAGGAGAACTCTTTCTATATCTGATCCCAATAGCAGTATCCATAAATATAGCCACGATTCGTATTTATGATTCTCTAAATAGCATATCGTATCAGGAACAGACCATCAATTTAAAGTCATTTACAAAAAGGGTGCGCAAGTGATATAGTTTGATATGCACACAAACTTCTCGACGGTCAGTGAGTTATCTTAAAAATATGAAATATCCACAAATTTTGTTAGTAAATGTCATTTATTTCTGTTCTCTTTCACAAAAAAAAGTGTTTTGTAAGATATTTAATGAAGAGTATGACCAAAATTGAAAATATTGGCTACTTGCTTATCACAGTTTCAAATTATCATTGGCAACTCTGCCCTCACTTTTAGTGACTAAAGAGTAATATGTTAATGAAGTATTACTTGTTTACATACAAAACTTTACTTTCTAGACATTGGATTTTAAATAGCTCTGTAAGTTTTTTATTGCGTTTTGACATCGTCGTTTTTACTTTACCGACTTTTCATAAGATCTTGCTTCCATCGGAAACGCATTATTGTTTATTTTTAAAATGGCTACAAACTAAACAAAAAATTAATAATGTCAACTGTGAGTTTACTAGACGTGTTCTGCACTTTGTAAGGTTTGAATAGATCGTTGATTTCATTTCACGAGGAACTGGTCCTCCAGGACAATGAAACCCCTGCACACGTCTTCTGCACATATCAGGCACCGCCAGACTTCAGTCAACTCACAGGACCCTTGCAAAGCACAGCTACACGTCAAACTCATCGCTTTTCCTTTCGTAAAACAAATGAATAGAATTCTTCGGGCAGATGCCCGTCGTCGCCTTCTTGTACATCGCGTTCTTCCTCTCCTCCTTCTTCGACACCAGCACCACCGTCTCCACCTTCATCTCTCCGCGCGGAGAACACCACCGACTCTCTGTTCGTGTAGTAACATATTATTGTCCCGAAAGAGAACAAAACGCCTCGACGTAACTTCGCTTCTTCCCCGCCGCGAGCTTCCTGCGCTTTGTGTCACGTGATACCCGCAGTGTCTTGTTCTTCGGGATTCCCCCGGTGAACGCTGTCGGCCGAAACGTCGCCACAATGCGCCACAGGATCGTGTGTTGCGAGGTCGATATCTTCCGCTCTAATTAAAGCTTCTTGTCCACTTCCCCTGTACTGCTAATCGCCTGCTACGTGGATCTGAGGAGGCTGTTGAATGGTTAAGAGCCGCGGGCGAACTCTCACACGTTATTTTTAAAACTCCTTTCAATTTGTAGTTAATGGAATGAATGGAAGAAATGGATTCGGAAACAATCCTTCCTTCATTACCATTTACATGCACATTTCTAGAACTAGAGTAAATACTCAAACATAATGACGTGTGTTGACGTACATCCATTTCTTTTGAGAATATTTATTTTCACAATTTGCATACATCTGTTTGGCAATATTTAATCTATATAGATGACATTCCGACATAAAATACCTGCTCACTCTTCAACCTGTGCATACAAAACACAATTTATGAGTGACAGCTTCTCCTGGAAGAATGTTATGTACTTAAATCTTTCAGCAATATGGTGAGTTGGTGTTCTCATTCTATTCCCTGATAAATATTATGTTTGCGTGAAGAAAGGTATAGTTGTAATTTGATGTTTCCCTCATGCTTCCAAGCTCATTTCGCTAGAGACAACGGGGTAAGATTTATGGAAATAATGCTTGCTCAGAAGTAATATATATTTTAAATTAAATATACTTTTGATAATCTTAAGTTCATCGGGGAAATACTGTTCGCATAAGAATATTTGATTGTTTACACATATAATTATCTTGTCTAGTAAAATGTTGAATTAACCACTTTCTCTACTATCCAAATATTGTTGACTGTTAATGTAATTGTAAATGGTCCCATTTACGTAAATATCTGCACTTTTTTGTGGAATTGCCCCTGATAGCTGACTCATTCCTACACTCACTCGGTGTAGAAACGCCTTCTCAACATATATTACATGAAATTTTAAAAAGAATCGAGAA
This sequence comes from Laupala kohalensis, assembly GCA_002313205.1. NCBI lineage: Eukaryota > Metazoa > Arthropoda > Insecta > Orthoptera > Trigonidiidae > Laupala > Laupala kohalensis. The sequence goes on from NNCF01127626.1 coordinate 1,192,763, forward strand.
TGTAAATAAAACCAAATACGTAAGCTCTCAATATTCCTTGAAAATTACCTCTATATTTAACAGTTTACTTATATTTAACAGTTTCCTGGGGTGAAATCCTTTTTATTTTATGTCCACTATTTCACCAGGCAAAAATCACAAATATAATAGATGGTAGCCTCCTCTACATTAAGTGTGTGATCATTTTCCACGCAATCTGCACCTGAACCAAAGTTCATTTGAACCACATCCACAAATAATATAATGCTCATTGTTTTGATAGAAAATTTTGAGGACTTCTTTTGCGAATTTCTGATACACGGTCTTCAGAACTCCTGATTTATAATTCCGATAAATCATATTAGCTTTAACGGTGACCTCGGGTAATGGCACCGTAGTGGCAGAATTACACTAAGTGAGGGTGGCGCTATAAATCCGAGCACACTATATGGAGGAAATGCATAAGTAAAGGTGGGCGAAAGATGAACCAAATAAGGGCAACGCATTACTTCAACATTAGGATTGATGAAAAATTTTACATCGTACATGTCGTCACGTAGGGTAAAGTCTCAACTACGATAGGTCATTCCGAAGATAAATAACATTTTCATATTAATCATGTTACGAACCCCCAGGACTACCCTATCCCCCAAAAATTAATCTGACACTCTTTTGCTTTAGCTTGACGCGTTTTGATCCACTGTCGACGTTTGTTATTTAGTAATGCGACTTTGACATATGTACAAAAATGACAATTAGTCCAAATGTGAGATACAAAGTGTGATTCGTCTTTTCAATGCCCAAAGATTCGTCCAATTGAAAATACTGGAGATGAGACCTGGATCTGACACTTGATCTGAATCTGTAACTTCAGAAACAAAGCAGAAGTCAATGGACTGGCATCATTCTTGTTCCCTATCGAAAGCAAAACTGACAAACAAGAAATGAGTTCCAAAAAAGGTTATGGCCACAGTACTTTGGGATCAAAAGGGTACCATACTGATTGACCACATGCCAAGAGGTACGACTGTCAATGCAGAAGGTTACTGTGAGACATTTCACTGACTCCGTTACGCTATAAAAGCGAGCGGCGCGCCACGCGCCGTGAACTACAGTGTTCACCTGTGTCGTGCTTCTCCACGAGTACACATGTCCACACCCCGTCGCATTGACTCATAACTTTCTTCAGCAGTTTAATTGGGAGATTTTTTAGTATCCTCCTTACAATCCAGACTTGGAACATAGCGATTACCACCGTATTCCGAAACTGAAAACGTTTTTAACCGAGAAACGTTTTGAAACTGGTGAAGAGAATGAGGCTCTTATTAACTGATCCAAAAACGACGCAAACCGCATACAATGCTCAAACACCAAAACTTGTACAACGCTATAATAAACGTTCGTATTTGAATGGCAATTATGTAGATAAGTAGCTTAAGACTCATTTAAGTTGTAAACGAAATTGAGTATAAAAATCTCTACTAATAATGTTCACATCAAAAGTCGTTCCTTCTCCGATTATGTATGTCAATTATGAGATAAAATAGTAAAAGGTACATGTATGTGGTATTTTGAGGCTCAGAAAATTAAAAGCAACTCGTCAAAATCACAAGTTTTCACTAAAACAAACAGATGGCAATCTACAGAACCACCATTACACGAAGGACATTTTCTATTTGGACTTGTGTGTAGTATTTACTTAAAATAACGTTTTGATTCACCATCCACCATCTTTATTGGTGGATCAATATAATCCACCGATTCTAAAATACTCCCAAGTGTCATATATAACATTTTAAAAAAATGTCCGAAGCTCACTCATGCGCCACTATATTAATAAGCTGCGTAGCTAATAAAATACGCTGAGCTCGATATGAAATTCAATGTTTCGAATACTAATCATGATTCTATTATAAAATTCGTTTACCTTAATAATTCATCAAGATTTCTTTTGAAGAGTGGTAGAAAAATTTCAAGAGAGTTTTTTTTCTAAATTGGTAGAATTATCTGAAACAGCTTAAAATCAGCAGAATCCACAACGGAAATACATATTTTGAAGAATTTGTAATTTTTTGAAGAAATTCCGCATCTCTTTTCCGTTTATTACTTTAGTCCAATCAAATTTTTAAAATGTATTTTTTAACACTTTACCAAAAGAAATAAAACATTAAAATTTGTTAAATAATGAAACAAAACGTTCTTTTAATTTTGTTAGTAGAATAAGTAAAAAAAATCATTNACTCAGCTCTCCATCCTCTAACTAGACTCTAGTCTCCCCCCTCTTTACTAGTACGAGTGGAGCACCTGGAGCTAGCGATCTACTCCCAAAATGCTTATCCGCCAGTCGACATTCAAAGACGTGAAGGTCAAGGAAAGGGGTTGATAGAAAGGAAGGAAGGGTACGTCAGAGACCCTTAACCGGCGTCCTTCGGAGAGAATACCTTAGCATGAGAATTTAGGGCATGCCAAAGCCCCTTCATTTCCTCCTGAAGAAAAGAGGGAAGAAAAGGGGACATGAAACAGGTCTAAGGGTGACCTCTGTGACCTTAAGGGATGAGGTACCCTCGGAGAAAGGGGGAAGACGTGCTTCTGGGAGGGTATTGCGTTCATTGGAGGCCAAGGGTGAGGCGAAGATGGTGGAAGGAGGAAGCAAAGGGGGCGAGAAACGAGTAAGGAAGGATTAATTGCGATGGCGGTGTTTGAAAACGAATAAGACGATTCTTCAAAATATTAATTATTGATACGTTTTTGCATAATTACCTGAATGTTTTGCATAAAATGTAATTGCTCATTTTTCACTAAAACCATCTCATGGCAAATTGATCAAATACTAAAGAGTACATGAGAAAGTATTTATCCATAAAGCAAATGAGCATAACAATCAGAAACAACTCAGAAATATGGTTTGAGAGTTCCTGAATGAGAGATTTTTGTTTTGCGATTTTGGTCTCAGACGACCACACAAATTTCCCATCTCTGAATACATTAAAAAAAGGATGCGAAAAAAATTGATAGCTACTATATCATGTTCCACCTACACAATCCAAACGTCACGTAATAGGTAAATCATCGTTTCACGACATTATTATTCACTTTAATTCTTAGGTACATTTTATATGGGTCCGTATTTCCAAGAATGGAACGTAAAATTGTGTCGTTAAGATCTCCGGTTACGTGCGCTTCTTTCTGAAATCCATATACTTAACATTAAAGAAAAGAGGAATACCCTCTTTTATGAAATTTCTTTCTTATAGCTAAACCCTAGTTGATTGCGAACGTGTAGAATTCATTGTAATTTGGAAGGGTTAAAAAGATATCTTTGTTCCTAGGTAACACCTATTTTGTCTAGCAACTATGGAGTGCATATGTCTCTTCATTCCTCCAAAAGAAATTGAAGACTTGAAGATTTAAACTTCAAAATCATATTTACCTTCCGTCAATTACCCTTTAATAATGAGTGTATGGTGAACAAATGACCATTAGTTCGATTCGAAAAAGATATTGGTGATAAAACAAAAGAGAAATTTCTTGAAGAAAGATGAAGGGAGAGACGCGCCCTCCACTTGATCGTGTGACATGAATACTAACAAGAAAGGGTCGTCTGTGGCATTAGAGAAAGTGGAGCTCATCCACAGAACCGTCTCAAGGGATTAATAGGCAAGGGTTGGGAGCGAACGGCATCCAGGTAGAGGGCTTGAGGTGACTCTGCTGCTAGTTAGGACGGTTAGTCGTAAGCTGACATAACGGCGGCAAGAAATGATCGCATTGATAAATGCAGCTGCTGCTTGCCTGAAGCTATGCTTTCTCCATTGGGTATTGAGATATTAGGTACTTCACTCTCAATTCCGACTGTTTTTGTAGGGTGAGAGCGCTCCAATTTCATTGACATATTTCAAAAGAAAATCTCGTTATTTAGATGCATTTGTAGAAGAAAGTGACAGGGTGTTAATTCAGTATTCAAAGACAAATGATCACAACCGTTTAAATAATTGTAAACGTTCGGAAAGCTTTTCTAATGTAGCATCATTGCATAGGGCTTAAGGGGTAAGCGATGTTAGCGATGATTCCAAATTGAAATGGGTAAATTCAGTATTAAAAATTTGTTGAAAATAACAAATATTTTCGCAGAAAGAAATTTATTATAACTATTTTTTAATTCTTGGTAATATATCTTGCTTCGCGTGGTTTTGCATCAGAATACTAAGATTACTGATTCACAACACAAGGGAAAATATTTGAGTTGACTAGAATTAATTTGTCAGATCCGTTCATTCTTAGCGATGTTTATAAAAATTTGGGAAAAGAGGAAAAGTAAACACTTCATACTTGCTGGACGCAATTTTTGAGGAAATAATTGATATTATGACGAAGAAAGTTATCTTAAGTTTCTCTCTATTTTAAAATGGCTGAATATCACTATACTGGAGTTGACACTTTTCCAGATCCTTCCCATTTATTGTACGGTATACTTACGAACCAGTCGTAGGTAAACCAATGGAAAGATTCTTGTAGTCTATAACATTAAATAAACATTCCAATAAATGTTTGAATATTTGGTTAATGTGGTAAATTCCTTTCTCGAAATTAATATAATACCACTGCACGGTCCGGGGTATTCGTTTGTTCGTTTGAGTTTTATTAACTTAATTTCGATTGTACAAATGATGCGCATTTTCAAAATGTAGTACGAATTAGTAATCGAGTGAATTCAGTTTAAGAACTACTTCCTGAAGTACATGGAAATCGTAACGTAAAATATATTCAGTTTCTGAGGTACAAAAATTTTTAACGCATTATCGAATTGTTGAGAATTGTAATATTATTTTATTATATGTATACGGGCAACACGACTGTTTTTGGGTTTTCTTCAGACATTCGTAGGTGTGCACAGTGTCATTGAACTCAATGCCCAATCCGATGACGAAAGCCACAGACAGTTTTGTCGTTTTCCTTTTTCAATTGCCAGTGCGTACGATCCCGTAGCTACTAATGGCCGCTGCAATGGAAATGTCACCGACAGAAAGCACACGTGCGATAGTCCTTTGTGTTATTTAAATGTTGTAGTACCATTAGTGTTGCCCAAGTCTATTGCCTTGAACTGTGCCTCGAAAGGTGGATTTCCGTTTGATGGAGATCTCTGGTAAATGTGAATAAATTTTTGCTTCTAAAACGTTCAAGTGCCCTTGATTTGTATCCAATTCTTCCAGTCTTTACAATCGCGTGCTTAAGAAATGAAATAGCTTAATGTTAGGAACATTGAAAATGAGTAGAAGAAGTACTTGAAATGGTAATGATACATTTCCTTCCTATCGAGAAATATTCCACCGTTGATTTCTTCATTTCTTTTAGTTTATCTGATACAACTTGAGAAAAATTTAACAATATTTTACCCGAAAGATAATCGTTTTTGAAACATGAACTTAACAGTTCGTTGAAAGTTAACTATACGTAATTGTAGCATCTATTTAGTAAGTCTCTTCAGAAATATCTAAAGTACGTTGGCGTCGATTTAATTTTTGTAAGTTAATACTATTGGATGGCGAAACAAAACTGAAACTTCAGTTCGTTATGTATGCAGCGTTGTTTCACATGGAAGTTTTGAACCATTTTTTTGTTAAAAGAATTAATAAGTAATTTTTTTTATAAAACTGTGAGTGTATGTAAATTTACTTTCTGGTATCTGACATTTTACGTACTAGAGATTCCACGAGTAATGCAGTGGAATCAATTAACAGTGTCTCGCATTTTAATGGATTTTATTACTAAACATTGGTGATTGAGTCTAGTTGAATATCTTCTCCTATGAAGTTTAATGGCGAGTAATAATGAATGAACAATCAACGACGCATTAAAGTAAATGTATGTTATATGATAAGCGTGAAGAAGCAAAGGTTTCCTGTGGACCCTTCTCTTGCCTCACATTGAGGGGCAGGCACTCGCTGGGAGAAACGGTCTCGGCGCCTCAGGCGGTCGCGGAAGCCACCATGGTGCCGTAGTCCGAATTAATTCACTGGATGAATAAAACATAATCATCTGTTGCCGTGCCTTTCATTACTGGCACCGTCTTGCAGGGGCACTGGTCGATGTGCTTCAAAATACAAGTCAAGAGCTACGAAGATGCTGTACAGGAACAAGAAATTAATTAGACAACGCGCACGAACTCCGTGTACAAGAAGAAGAAAAATGGCAAATTGAGAAGCAAATTTATATTATTATAATATGATGTAGCTATGATCAGGAATACTCACACAACAAGAGATGATTCTCATTTCACACCTAAGTTTTGTTAAGATGATGTATGGCATTTAGGTTGATTAGTTGTGACCGTGCCAAATACATATTATCAAAAGGAAATATAATACAAGTTGTTGCTGCTGAAGTAGAAAAGAATGATTGAGAAAAGGGAGAAATTAAACATGGGAATAAATAGTACTTAAAATTAAAAAGAATTTAACTTAATATTACTGAGAAATGGATGCGATAGAATATGATAGAAATAAAAAGAATCGTTGAATAATATTGCGAATAAAATAATGAAGGATATCACACGTGATATTGTCTGAAATAGATTGTTCTGTCGCATTATTACCGAGCACTAGAGACCAGATAAAATAGGGTTATGTCTTAGATTAATTCGCAGAAAGCTGGCAATAGTTTTAATGGTTCCTTACAAAATATGAAGTTTGCGCAATTTATCTCCTTGTGCTCAAAAACACCGGACTTTTCTCGTCTTTTTGCAAATAACTCGTAAATGACGCATTTCTCAGAATAAAAAGACCTTACATAAATTAAAGTTTATTACATTCTGGGTGGAATGGATATATTTTATGTGAAATTCCTTCAATAGGTTAAAATTTTGGGCAAATTAAAAAAAATATGTCTCTCATTTTCCACTAATATAGCTCTTTTATCTCCTTGACGTCATTTTTGTGGAGTAAAATATAATAGACGAACAATAACACGGTGTTTTACGTTTTATGTTATCAAATACTGTGTCAATAGTATTATTTAAGCGTTTTATGTTTCAATTTTGTTTTTTCGTTTTCTCGCGAACAACTCGCATACGACGCATTTCTCAGATATCACACTAAAAAGATCCCTTTCTTGTAGTACATCCAATAAGCATATATTATTTAAAAGTCTACATACTGCTATCTATATACATTCAAAATCCTTAATTTTTTAATTTTTGTCAAAAGGAGCGTCTTTCTTTCTTTCTTTCTTTCTTTCTTTCTTTCTCTCTTGAAAAACAGATTTTTTAATGTAAAATACATAAAATTTAAAATAACATTTTTGTATGATGAAGAAACACTGAAAAATAACATTTTTATGTGGTGCACTATCGAATCATGTAGAACCTTTAAATTTACATTTATAGTAAATTATTAATATTAATTATAGTAAATTAAATTTATTTTGTTTACAGCATTCATGTTAACAGCATAGGAACAAAGTAGGTAACATTATTGTGTTTAAATACAGAATCCATCACAGACTTTCATTACGCAAAAAAGAATTAGAACCTAAAAAAACTATTTCACTTTTGAATTAACTCGTTTGTCACAACCCTTATTCGAAGAACAATGAAAATTGGAAAAACCTCGTTAATCTGTAACTAGGACGTGCTTTTTCCTGTAAACCCTCCATCAAATAGTGAATGCATGATGGCAATGATATCTCTATCAACAAGCTTTAGAGGATACTGACACAACTATAGACATAAATAACTCTTTAACCTGTGCTTTGGTAGTGGGAGACGACAGAATTCTAGCGACATTACTTCATTAGTTCTTGCTCTTGAAATTTTGATTTTAACGAAACCTGGAAATGGCCCAAATCTTTTCCCCGTCACATCCTCATTGGATGCAATGGTAAATCAGACGTCGGATAGGGAAATATGAAATTGACCAATCTCCTAGATAAAGATAGAGGTAGAAAGGTCGCTGAGAAATGGGCCTTGCGAGTGTAAATACCATAGCAATCTTATATGCTGGAGCTTCTCTATAATCCTGCTCACTAAATAAGATTCAGTTCAACATTTTTACAAAATCCCTTCAACAAAGCAACTTTAACTTGGTAACTCTTTCTCCTACTGAAGAAACTGTTTGGTTGCATTTCTTCACGGCATTATAACATATCAATCTCAGGAATGAAAATTTTTGGACCCTACTTAATGGGATTGGAAAGTTACGAAGTGTGGATTACTCCTCGTAACTAGTGCAGCAGAAACGTCGCTACAAGAATGGCTAAACTGAACCGCCTGGAAGAGTTTTAAGGATTATTTCAGAGAACGTAGTTGCAGAAAAAATGGCATGAAATGCTCCCCAATATGGGTCATATACAGAACTATCATGCAATAAGACTTTCTAATGGGCCAATCGCAGAAGAACTTGTTCATGACGGAGTATCCATTCATAAAATTGCCGATGAGGGCGACATCGATGGTGAAGAGTCGATGCGGTTACCCAAAATTTCAATAAAGTGTGAGAAAATTCTGCTGAATGAAATTTAAATTCAACTTAGGATCTCTATGTAAGAGAATGGTAATGTGGATTGATTCAGACAAATGAGTACTGTACTTAAACACAATACTGGAACCTACTTTGCTCCCATGCTGGTAAGATAACCTGGTAATAAAAGGATATGAGTTTAATATTCAAAACTCGATAGGTTCAAGGTACAGCATAAAGTATTTATTAGTGTAATCTTCTGAAAAATGCGTCATATGTGAGTTATTCGCGAGAAAATGAAAAAATGTAATTTGAATAATAAAACCACTGAAATGTTATTTTTCACAGTTTCTGATGACCTAAGGCGTAAAACATTGTGTTATTGTTTTTGTATAATATATTTAACGCCACAAAAAATGACGACTAAAAGATAAATGTGCCATATTTGAGGAAAATGAAAAAAAAGTTTTTTTAATTTGCCCAAAAGTTTAACCCGTCGATGGAATTTCACATAAAATATACCAATTTGACAAAAAATCTGTAATTTTATGTCAAACCATTTTTCTGAGAAATGCCTCATCCACAAATTATTTGCAAAAAAAACACGAAAGAATACCGAAATTTACGTCTTGTCCTCCTTTTCTTGGTATACTTGGGCTTATATATGTTTATTATTATTATTATTATTATTATTATTGGGGTTTTAGGACTCGCCAACAACTAAGTCATTAGAGTCCTCTGAAGATCGTGAATGAGACCAAACTAAGTATTTCTTTGATATTATTACAATAGTAGTTATTATTACAATGAAATTTTAAATAATTGTATCTTAATGCATGAACGCGATATATGTTTGACCTAAGCTTATTTCATTTTTTCAATGTTTAGGATTCCCTGAGACTGAAAATTTGTTTTTGAAGTCCGTCTGAACTGGTGTCCAGATGTGCTAATCGGTTGTGAATAAAAGAAAAATTAATTTTATTCTGTTTTCTATTTCGAGTATCTGTGCCTTATCGATTCACTGCTTTAGAATTTGTATCTCTTTTGTCACCAAGAGGTACATATTAATTAATATCAATATACAAAATCTTTGAAAATTGGCTTAAAATCTCTCTTGAACATGAACTTCTGTCAAGATTAAATGTAAATTAAACGTAAAAATATATTTACTGTTAAGTCTCAAAGATTAAAGAAACTTCATAATTTCTAATCATCTTACTTCACATATCCATGGTACCTTGTATCCTAACAGTACCTTGGGAAAAAATTATGGGAACACTATCAAGATGTGTGTTAGCTGTAAAAATATGTTACAAGAAAACAAAACGTGTAATAATGTAAATAATTATAGAACCATGTAGATTTAGTAGTTTAAAAGAATCCATTTTACTCAAATAGAATAAAGGTTATAAAAGCAAATTCGGTGAAAAATATTTTAAATTATATTTCGTATTCCACATCGTAATTTTGTGGCATCAGATCAGGATCATCAAAGCAGGGCACATTCTTGTCTTTATAGGCAACGGTTTCCCTAGCTTTATTTTGAACGTGTGTCGAGAAAACGCAGTATATTTTTCATAGTAATTGCCTAGATTTAATATTAAATTATCTTTCTTATAAATGCAAATTTACTTTTGGAGAAACTACGGGATAACCCGTCTTCTAAAGACAAGAACGCATTGATGACATTGACTGTAGACACTCTAACATGACGGAATCTAGTCTAAGTCTCGTCTAAGTCCATTTGATGTTTGATTTTGTATCTTAGTGTCATTATTACCGACTTTCCAGCCAAAAACGGACGAAACCTTAGAAAGTAAGATGGTTTCGCGAGTACGTCAATAGTAGAGGGACTGACATCTGGTCTCAGAAAACGTCCTCAGTCGAAATTTGTATTCGGTTTCACATTGTTTCTATTTCAAACGGGAAACCATTTATAAGCGACTTTTGGTCTTTCAAAGCTGATTCATCTACACGTGTCAATAGATAAGTGTCTATACATTGCCTATGAGACCAACACGTGACATATGTACTACTGTGCACTAAACCTAAGAAGTACAACACACAGCATTTTGTACAGAATAATAAAAATATGTTTTGGTGTAGAATATGTACACAAATGGCATAATGGAATAAAGTACACATATATGGTTTCTCATTGAACTGATGAATAAATTGATTTTGTTATCCGGCCGTTAACAAGTTTGACTGTCTCCCAACGGGCTCTGCGGTGTACCCATGGAGTATGGAGCAAAGCTCCACCATTTCTTGGTCTCGGCAAAAGGATGAGAGCCGGTATCTCGCACCGGCAATATCATCAAGAGCTTCCTTCATAAATTATAGACATTTTATTTAGAAGTACAATTGCCACTGAAAGTACTGCAGGAGAGAAAGCGCAGCAGGACAGAATTTTTTTTCCGCTGGAAGCAGGATCCCCTTCTTACGTTTTTTTTTTCAGATATGTTCAGATAAAAGATATTTGGTCCATGTATTGTTTGGTCTATAAGTAGGAATATAACTTATTCAGTTTTGACTTACTTTTAGGTTAAAAGTAAAAAGACGATAGCAATAATTCTTCGAGAGGTAGTGTTATGCGGAGTAATTAAAAAAAAGTTTCCAATGTGCCTCTTTCACGTCTCAATTTCAATGTCAATTTCGAACTTAAATTGTATTTTGACCCTTCTAATAATTCTTGTGATTGTTTTCATTTCCTCATTATTCCCATTTTGCTTGTGTTATTTTGTTGAGTATGTGTCAGTCTTAACGTAGGTAATGTAAGAAAGCGATCATCCGAAAAATATTCGATGTGTACGGATGAGTCTTTTGAAACACTTCAACACAAATAGACAATAAATGTTATCGAAACACTTCGTCTCTAAAGGATGCAATTTTTTCTAATGCAGTCTGCCCAAATCCTTGAAGGTCTACTAACTTTGGAATGTTTCTGTTCACAAAAAACATCTCTCAATATTTGCAATATCTTTGACGTTATTATTCTACCAGTTATCTCCAACCCTCTAAGCGGAAGTTTCGCCTCTCTCCCATCACCACATGGCGACTTCGGGAGCACCATGCGAGAGATCTCTTCGTAGTTGTTGGCCACTGGCATATTCACGTTCTCGAAGCCACCAGCTGCGTCTTTCGTCTCTTCCCTCTCACTACGTTGCAACGAGAGCGTCTTCCTTTGCAAACTAATGAAACAAACATTACGAGTACAAAAAAAGTTATTTTTTCATGTTAAGCAAGGTTGGAAATACGTGTTTTGATAGATACTCTAAACTATATGGAAATATTACGCACAGTCTTCTTTTCTGTGTTACGTGTGATTGTATACGTCACTGAATTTAGATTGTATGAACAAGAACGCGGTTTTCAAAAGTCGAATTTCTGTAACCGTCCTTCCTTGAGGTGCATAAATTCCATGCATAATCACCTTGAAATTACCTCAGTCAAAAATTAAAAAAAAAACAATCTAAACCTAAAAAATGTGTAGATAACTTTATTTTTGCTTAAAAAGATCGAATAAAGATTTAGCACTAATGCTTTAGTTGATGATAAATTTTCAGAGTTTAAACAGTAGCTTATTCGGCATTTCCTTACACGTCCAAGGAAAATCAAACCAATCATACTGAGCGGTATGACCAATGTCTTCCATCTCTCCATTAATAATTGCATCTTCTGTCTCCCCTTTTCGTTCCTCCTCTACCACTTTCACCTCCACTAATAACTGAGAATTGTATTGGGTTTTTATTCTTTGGTGACTTGGAGGGTGTGTCGATTCTTTTTGTTCGCTCGATACGGCATTTTTTTCTTTTTGATCCCCAAAACAACGGCTCTGTCGGCTTCTTCCGGGCGGGGTGGCTGAGCCGTCACAGCCGAAGAAGTGGGGGAGAGATTCAGGGTGAAGCAGGGAGGCTTGGTTGGCGATTGATCGAGAGGTCTGCGCGCCTCCCGTCCCCTTTCGACGGGGCTCAGCGTCCGTTCGACCAGCCACTGCCTCCTCATCCCTTCAAATTGGCAACAGTTATCAAAAATTTCCTCATGCAGCGCGATAAATTATTCAAGCCTCGATTTCTGGACATTTCATAGCGAGGAACACAAATGAACGCTCGGTCGGCCGCCCTCGAAGGGAAGGCCTTGAAGGGACTTCGCGAGGAGCAGGGAGGAGGGAAAGGATTGCAGCGAGCGGTGAAGAGCAGGAAGAACTGCACGACGGATTGGGTAGGAGAGGGAATGAGAAGACGATAAGAATGTTTTGTTTTAGCATTAGCTTGTGTTGTTGCCGATCTGAACTTCATTCCGGTCGATTGGACTTTTAATCTCTTATCATGTAGATATTTATCATATTTCCTAAGAAAATTTAATTTACTAATCCTTTGCATCATACAATTAATTCATTTCTAAGATTTGCAATCTGGAATCTTCCGTACTATACAACTTACAAAATGGGGTGATATATGTTTAACGAGACGTGTTTAATGAGATATCGAGTATTGTTACATGTTTGTGTAATTTCTTACATAAAATTATTACTTACATTAATTTACACAATTTTTTTCTCTCACACTGTTTTTATCTCCAGATCTTGATTAAATCATTCTTGTAAATGAGTGTGTTGTGGTTGAGGATATTATACATACATAAACTGAAGCTGAGAAAATGCTTTATCGTGGCCATTGACCTTTACGTGTTTGGAGTGTAACGAATGATATTGCCGAGGAGAAAAGAGAGGAAAAGAGAGGAAAAGTGTTAGTAAACTGCATAAGAAGTTTTCTACTCGCATTTAAAAGTATGCCCAAACTCCTACATGATTAAAAAAGTCTCAAAAGTATTAAAATGTTTTTCAAATAAATTCTTGGTTATATTGTCTATTAGCAACACAATATTCATATTTTAATGCAATGACAACAAATAGGAAGGTACTACTTTCAGGAGCAACTGGACAATAAAGACTGTTCACTCCAGGCAAATAATTCAGTCCAGTAGCGAAAAATTTAGTAACGAGTAGCTCTTACAAACGAGAAAATAGAGGTGGTTGGCCATCAAGTACTGCATTTCTCGACACGAAATTCCTTAAACAAATCCCAAATTTCTATATTCCGTCACGTATGTTACATTTTCTTGTATTTTCGTCTCCCGCGTATTTGTGTTGGTGGGAGAAAGCGATATAAAAGGCTTTTCACAAATACTAGCAAAAGGTAATGCTATTTATAAATACTAGCAGGGTCTGCATCCGACATTCGAGTGCTTTTTTATTATTTACTTGTTTGGTTTTGCATCAATCAAGAGTTTTTCTAAATAAATAAATTTTTAATTATCATTAATGGAAAACACTCTTTCGAAATACCAAATTGATCATAATTTGTATTTTATTATATTGTTTTATTTTTCTAGTCTCCATTTTGGGGCTTCATCCCACCAAGCTAGCTGGTAGGTTTCACCCCCAGACACTCCTTAGATCTTCGCCCCAGGCGGACTCCAGATATCGAAAACAATGTGTCGTGGTTACTCGCATTCCCATACTTTTCATATGAAGAAAACTAGGGGTGATTTTCTATTTTGAACGAGATATAGCGCGCCAAAGAAAATTGTGATTTCAATCATCTTCGAGTCATTATTCACCTATCGATAGTGGTGTAAAACATACTTCTCCCAACTATCAGCTTGTCTGAAATGTTATTTTAATGACTTATTTGACATGGTTTTAATGACATAATGACGTAATTTTAATGATACCCAGTTAATTATAAAAAAACTTCAGAATTTCTCTTAGGAAAGTGAGCAAAGTTTCCAAAGCAAAAATCTCAGTTTGAATTGCTGTCGAGAGTCGCTTAAGAAAATATATACATCCTCCGGTGGTTAATGAATCCTGAAGCGCCTCGTGCCTTTCCGTGCTTCTGTGGACTTCATTTTCTTCCACGCAGCAAGAAGGCTTTGGTATCAACACTCATCTCCCTTGAATGTAAGTCATGCGAGAATCATTTTAAACGAAAATATTTCCCCATTTACTTCCTTTGAAGACAGATAGTCTTTTAAAGCTACTGAGAACGCTTTACTCGTATTGATGGTAAAACAACAAACTGAAAAATTTGTGACTACAATCTCTCCTATCTGACAACTTCAGTGAATTCACTTACTTATATAGGTAAACACACAAAACATAACACTTAATCCTGGCGTTTAGAAAGAAGATGATAGATACCATGTAGGAGAAATCGGGGTAAGATGGTACAAGATGACCAATGACTTCTTTTGGTGTATACAGCTAATTCGCAGAACCCACTGTGACTTCTAGTGCTCTCCATAGCTGGACACTTAAAACTGGTGTAATGAAGCTACTGACACCAATACGAGTTTTGTTAGTTTCTTGTCCAGTTTTGTTTCCAGTCCATCAAATTTTAATTTTTAGAGCTGGCGGCATGAGATCACATGTTTTGTCTGATTTATTTGCATATTATATTTGTCTTTAAATTTGTTGCAACAAAATTCATGAACTTGAACATCGCTTATCGGGAAATATGACTAGAACAAGAGGCGGTAATCTTTCACTTTTGCTCTTTTGGTACCTTCTCGGAGCGAATATTCACTGAAACTCTCACTTGAATGAAACGCGGATGAAGTTTCACACGGAGCAGTGTGAAGTGCAGGACATTCACGTAACGCTGATCCAAGTGATACCAGAAACGTCTTAAGTATTTGTAATTTGAAACAATTGCTAAAGGGAAGACCTCGTGGTAAAAAGGAAGAACCAAAATTAATGAGCTATTGTTATGTCAAACGCATCAATAAAAACAGAGTTGGTACATAAGGAGGGATAAAAAGTTCATGGATAGAAAGATGGACTGCGGAAGATGTGTAAGTGATATTATCTCCTAATTTCTTCTCTTCTTAAATCTATTAATAGTAATTAAGAGATAGTTATACTTCAAATAGTTATACTTCAATTGTTACTAATCTAATTACTATTAATAGATTTAACCAGAGAAGAAATTCTTGGATGTCATATTTTGAGACACCAGGGACTAGTGCAGTTCATATTACAGCACCACCAGGACCGAGTGGAAATCTCTAGAAGCGATATGAAGATGCGATCATCGTCGATATTTTCAGCCTCCATATAACATAATAGGGATATTTTTGGGTTTAGGCCAAGGAAAAACATTTTTTTTGTCACGCCAACGTTTCAATCTTTTTCATATCTGCTTCTGAGCTCTATAATCTCAAACAAAGTATATTTTTATTACTATATTACATATTAAATATCAAAACCCCCGAACAACAAAAATCAAACAAAAATGACAAAATATACATACCTAACAGTTCATATAACACGAATAAATATAAATTTACTGTCAAAAAAGCAGAACAAACTACGTATGACCATGTGGAGGACAATAAACTAATTTACTCTCCGTAAGCAAGCAAGGGATCATCCCATAAATTCCGATAAAGGTCCCTCAGGCAGAGGCGGAATGAAAAATTTCAGCAAAAATTTCGAGATAAGATAAAAAGTTAGCTACGTGTTATAATACTAATAGAATATCAACATGTTTGTAATTTAAAACAAAAAAATTATTTTACATGTACGAATTATTATCGAACTATAGATTATTCTGAGTATACTGTTTATAAATCATAAGAATTAAAATAACACTAAATTCACGATTTCTTGTTTCAATAAACGCGCCCGTAGAAAAAATCCTCGAGAACCTGTATAAGAAATCCGCCTCTATCCGAAGGAAAACCGGAGAAAAACCCGGGCAAGGATGGGGTTACAGAATTTATGTACACAACCGTGCCAAAGTTGAGTACACATAAAACTAAATTAATATGAGCCATAACATTCAACAATCATGCAATAAAATAGTTTTTGAAATTGTTATAAGTTATTTTAAAAGTACTACAGCAATGGCGTGATAAAGTACAAGACGAATTTAACTTTTATTAAAATCAATATATTATTTTACAATGTAGAAGCACTGGTGTCCGAGATAGGTTTTAACCGCGGATTTGAAGAGATTATATTTCATAATATCCTTTATATTTTTGGGGAGGGAATTATATAGAACGATTCCCGAATGATATGGTCCTTTTTGGCAAAGAGTGGTTGACACTCTAGGGCGATGAGTATTATTCCTTTTGCGAGTATTGTGTTCGTGGACGAGACTGTTTCTTATAAAGTAAGGTTGGCACTTCAGTATTTCGGTCTTAACAAACATGACCGTTTCATAAATATAAATGCAGGGAAGTGTTAAGATATTTGATTCCTTAAATAAATGTTTACAAGAGTTTCGGGGGTGAGATTTACAAATTATCCGAACTATCCTCTTCTGAATTCTGAAAGTTTGAATACTCTGACCGGAATTACCCCAGAAGGTAATGCCGTAACGTAAATGGGAGTAAACGTTTGCAAAATATACACAGAGGAAAATATATGGACTAACTACGTTAACTAAGATTCGGAATGCGTAACACAATTTGCTTAATTGGGAATTAAGATTGTCAACGTGATAATTCCATTTCAGGTTTTTCTAGAATATGAAAACCTAAGAATTTTGTATTCGAAAAAAGTTTTTAATTGTGTTCCGTTTAAAGAAAGAGAAACCTGGGGTAAAGATTTTGTAATACTATTGTGAAATGACATAGACATTGTTTTGTCAGTGTTTACAGTGAGACAATTTGCTTGGAACCATGCCGAAAGATTAGTCAAAGCGTTGGTGTGTTTACATAGTAAATTACTGTCATCAGCAAAAAGAACCATTTTGCAATCTGATGAGGAGGATGACATGTGGTTCGCATAAATAAAAAGAGTATATGGTCAAGAATTGAACCTTTGGGTACTCCGCAAGTAAGTGGCTTTGTTTCTGAAAGACAACGCTGAAGTACTTTATTTTTAGTATAAGATATTTCAACCTGTTGATATCTATCTATTAAATAAGAAGTTAGCCATTGATATGGAAGTCCACAAAAGCCTAAAGAATGCAATTATGAAAAGGGGAACTTTGTGATCGATGACATCGAATGCTTTGGACAAATCAAGAAAAATCTGAGGATGTTCTCCACGGTCAAGAGATGTGGTAACATCGTTTAAGGAAAAAAAATGGTGCTTTTAGTGGAAAAGGATTTCCGAAACCGTGTTGATCGTCAGAGAGAATGTTATTTTTTGATAAAACATCTAGAAGACACTTATAATCCAAATGTTACTAGGATTTTTGAGAAAGTGAGTAGTAGAGATATTGGTCAATAATTTCCAACATTAAGTTTGTTTCCTTTCTTGTGTAAAGGTTTCACTTTAGCTCTCTTAAATATGTTAGGAAACACCCCTTCCAATAAAGAACTTTTAAAATTATTTATCAGTGGATTTAATGTAACGTGGAACGAAAATTTAACAATACACTCGGGTATATCTTCTATGTCTGCCGAAAATTTGTTTTTTTAATGAGGTGATTTTTCTCATGACTGCACTGGCGTTAGTTTCGTAAGTGAACATAGAATTAGGCACGTGGTAGGATATAATTGGAGGACATTGATTTGAAAATATTGATTTCGTTATTTTACCTACTTCTGAGAACTAAAGTTAATCCTAAGTTAAACTAATCCTAAGTTAAACAAATTTGCGATGAATTGTGGATTTGATACGATTTTGACATCGTTTAGGAGAGAAATATTTTCTTCGCGATTTTCAGAATTTGACGTGTAATTTTTAACATTTTCAGAAGTTGACGTACAATTTTCCATGTGTCTTTCGTCCAGTTGTTCGATTTTGTACCTGCCTGTCGTTTTCCATAACTTTAGCTGCATAGACTTCTTTTCGCCTTATATTTACGAAAATAATCATGGAATTCGGGTGGTTGGTTATAGCGTTTTGAAAGATAATATAAACGGCGTTTGTTTTTTGAAGAAATTCTTATCCTTTGGGTGATCCATCAATTGTATTTCTTTGTGTTAATTAACTTGCGTTTTATGGGAAAGCTAGAGTTGTAATGTTTTAGGAATATTGAGATAAATACATTGAATTTGTCGTCGGTGTTTTGGCAATTGTAAACATCTTTCCATTTTTCTTCACGCAAATAATTTATAAATATGGATTAATTTGTGTCATTAAACTCTCTAAAAAATTTGTAAAGGATTTTAAGTGGTTTTAGTTGATTTTTAATAGTCAATACTTGAGCAAGGTGATCGCTGTATACGACGAAAAATACTTTAGAGAGATACAAGTTTTCATTGTTGACAATAATTTAATCTAGCAATGTTTGAGATGAACCGGAGATGCGAGTAGGGTCGTTTATCGTAGTAATAAGGTTGAAGGAGTCGATAAGATTCTTGAATAGATTAATTGGTGATTGTGCGAAGTCGGATGTACTTAGGAAATCGATTTTGAAATCGAAATAAGGATAGATTTAGTAGATTTATGTGTAATATGTTTTAAAATAAATTTCGAAGTTCCGGAGAAATGTGTCAAGATCTGATTGAGGAGGTCTAGAAACACAAAACAATAATACCGGTGCCGGTCAGATTAACTGCAGAAAACTCGAACACATTTTCAACGCAGAAGTTTTCGTAGCCTGGCAGTGGAGAAGATAAAATATCATTACGAAGGTAGATAAAAGTACCTCCTTGAGGATTTTATCTTTAAAATTTTACAGACAGTAAGAACTTGCTAAATTTTTCATATCATCACCTACCTCAAAAAGAAATTTAATGCGAAATATTTTTTTCTTATAGATATCTTTCTCGAAATTCTGACCGTGCGACCTAATGGCAAAAATCGCGATCGTACACCTTAGGGTACTTTTTAAGGGTGCGTGGCTCCGAAAAATTTTGGGAGAGTTAATAATTGTGAATAATACTAAATACACCTGAATACCAAGAATCAAAGCATTTCGAATATTTTCCGGTAAGGACCTGTTTTTCATGTAATTTCATTGTACTATTTATGCCAAAAAGATTGAGAACCGTTGTTCAACTGATTAATGATGGGAGGAACGGTAGTCAGATCAACTCAGTCAGTTGCAAAGGCGCTATACTCTTTTGGATTCTCCGCTCACACGGGATACCTTCTTGCGTGCCGCTGGTCCCATAGGTTTATTCGTGGTTCTCCAGAATCGGTAAGACATAAACATGCGATCTTTAATTTTTGTTTTGGGATTCGCGAAGTTCTTTCTCGTGTTCGCATTTTCCAAGGAAATTGCACCAGTTAAGTTTCCTGCGGTAACCAGGTAGTGAAGATAATATGTTTGATGCTTAAATTCATAGAAGGGTAACGTCGATATGTTCGTTATTTATTTTATTTTCACCTGACATTCGCAACGTCAGCGCATTAGAGACAGGCATGACACATACTTTACAACTACATTTCACACACACACAATACTTCTTCACGAAACTTCACACTTCCACGACGCTCAATGTTCGATATGTTCGTGTTTACAATACATTAACATACATGCGTACAAACAAAATTCAGGGAAATTATTTGTCACAAAATTTGGAAAGTTTCTAAAATTCTCTTAGGTACTTAGTTTTAAATATGTTTACGTAATAAAGAATAGACATGAATAACAAGAAACTTTAAAAAATGAATTTTAAATTAAACTCGTTTCACCGATTCTTCAAAATCTGCACATTATATTTCATCCAGGCTTTTTGGTATACTAGAGGCAGTGGAGGGAGGGTGTAACTCCAGACATCTTTTTATCGAAATCTCCATGATTAAATTAATTTCTCTATTTTATTTTTGAGGAGAAGTAAGGTTGTAAAATTTGGAACGTTTTTATGGGAAACCATAATCTCAACCCGAAGCTATCTTGTGTGTGTGGCTTTGACGTTTGTTAGGAATGGAAAAAGATTCGGATGCAGTGATGGCAGTGGTAGCGATGGCGCTGGAGGTGTGACGCTCCACGGCTTAGAGGCGTGTACTCCTTCTCCTGTAATTAACTAATGAAGCTGGGCGGCCGCAGCAACCACCACGTACACCACCGCCGCTGAATCCCCATGATCCATCCTCTCAGAGGGGCCGACCTCTGGCATGTCCTCCCTGGCGACATTACGACTCCAGATCGATCTACATTCTACTTGGGAAAACATGGTGGAGTATAATAAAGGATAGTTCAGAATAAAAATTTGAAGACGATACAAGAAGCGGATAATAGATATTGTATTTTTGGAAAGGATGTAGATATGAACATGTTTTAAGGAATTTGAACGAACTATTTCGGATTGATGTAATGGAAGAAAGAAGAAGGGAGTAAATTCATGGAAAGTATTTAAAATTCTCAAGATTTTTTTTTAATTTCCTAAGCGAGAAGAGAAAATTAAAAGAAAAGACAATGTATGTAATGACATTGTCGAAAACACGGTTTGAATCACGGTTACTAGAAACACGGTAGGCATCACTGGGGAGGTGCGCAGTAGATAGTGGCGCCGATGACGTCACAGGTACAACTGAACCTGCATATTGTCGGCTGTAGCATGCTTATTGTAGTTGATTCTCATGGCTATGTGTCTCGTATTTTCTGTTTCTGTACATAAGTTTTCCGAGCCTCGTACTGAGTAAAGTTGTATACAAAGGGTTCAGAGTCGTTGTGTATAGTGATGTACTATTTTTTTATGCATATTTTAATATGTTGTGTTGCGCTGTGCCGGATGTTCCAACAACGAAAATCTCTTCCCAAAGTATAACAAAAAACAGGGGCACGGGGTAAACTTGCTGGGAAATTTTGTATTAATACGCACGTGTATGTTAGAACGACACGGTGAGCAGACATCAACTGTATAAGCTTATGACTGAGTTTAACATTCCAAACAAATTTATCGGACTCGTCGTGATGATACTCACAGACACAAAAAACAAAGTCAGAACTCTAAATGGAGAAACGGAGGAGCTTGAAGTGAAAACTGGACTGAAGCAGGGTGATTGCCTTTCGAACATTATTCAACCTGGCCTTTGAAAAAGTGATCCGAGCCCTATCCGTAAACCAGAGCAGCAAAATATTCAACACATCCACACAGATCTTAGCATTTGCTGACGATATTGATGTGGTAGGAAGAAGTGTGCTTGCCGTGAAGGAAGAATTTGTTAGACTGATAAAGGTAGCAGAAGATATTGATATATGTATAAACGAAGAGAAGACCAAGTACATGACATCAAGTAGAATCAGTGGAAATAAGATCAGCCAGAATATAAGCTTCGATAGATATAAATTTGAAACAGTGCAATAATTCAAATATCTTGGATTTATCCTCACAGTCAACAATGATATCACGGTAGAAGTAAAAAACACGACTGTCATGGGAACCGATGCCAATGGGTTCTAAGACATTTAATTGGTTCGCGACTGCTGTCAATAAACACGAAATATAAGATATATAAANATATATATATATATAAAACTATCATCAGACCGATAGTTCTTTACGGGTGCGAAACATGGACATTCAAAAAAACCTTCGAATACAGCCTGGCTGTATTTGCACGCAAAATCCTGCGTAGGATAGCGCGACCCGTTAAAGAACAGGATGGCACGTACCGGCAACTGATGAATCATGAACTAATAGCTCGCTTTTGTAAAGAAAATGTAGTCTCCGTAAGCGAAGTCAATGAGGCTACGATGTGCTGTACACCTTGCAAGAATGAGCATGGAGTGAGCAACGAAACAAGTGTTTGATAGGAGACCAGATGAGACGAGGAATAGAGGAAGGCCAAGAAAAACGTGGGAGGACGACGTAGAAGTGGATCTGAAAAGGCTTGGGAAGAACCAGCTAGGGTCGTAGTACTGCTGCTGCTGCTGAAGGCGAAGGCGAAGGCGAAGGAGAAGGAGAAGGAGAAGGAGAAGGAGAAGGAGAAGGAGAAGGAGAAGGAGAAGGAGAAGGAGAAGGAGAAGGAGAAGGAGAAGGAGAAGGAGAAGGAGAAGGAGAAGGAGAAGGAGAAGGAGAAGGAGAAGGAGAAGGAGAAGGAGAAGGAGAAGGAGAAGGAGAAGGAGAAGGAGAAGGAGAAGGAGAAGGAGAAGGAGAAGGAGAAGGAGAAGGAGAAGGAGAAGGAGAAGGAGAAGGAGAAGGAGAAGGAGAAGGAGAAGGAGAAGGAGAAGGAGAAGGAGAAGGAGAAGGAGAAGGAGAAGGAGAAGGAGAAGGAGAAGGAGAAGGAGAAGGAGAAGGAGAAGGAGAAGGAGAAGGAGAAGGAGAAGGAGAAGGAGAAGGAGAAGGAGAAGGAGAAGGAGAAGGAGAAGGAGAAGGAGAAGGAGAAGGAGAAGGAGAAGGAGAAGGAGAAGGAGAAGGAGAAGGAGAAGGAGAAGGAGAAGGAGAAGGAGAAGGAGAAGGAGAAGGAGAAGGAGAAGGAGAAGGAGAAGGAGAAGGAGAAGGAGAAGGAGAAGGAGAAGGAGAAGGAGAAGGAGAAGGAGAAGGAGAAGGAGAAGGAGAAGGAGAAGGAGAAGGAGAAGGAGAAGGAGAAGGAGAAGGAGAAGGAGAAGGAGAAGGAGAAGGAGAAGGAGAAGGAGAAGGAGAAGGAGAAGGAGAAGGAGAAGGAGAAGGAGAAGGAGAAGGAGAAGGAGAAGGAGAAGGAGAAGGAGAAGGAGAAGGAGAAGGAGAAGGAGAAGGAGAAGGAGAAGGAGAAGGAGAAGGAGAAGGAGAAGGAGAAGGAGAAGGAGAAGGAGAAGGAGAAGGAGAAGGAGAAGGAGAAGGAGAAGGAGAAGGAGAAGGAGAAGGAGAAGGAGAAGGAGAAGGAGAAGGAGAAGGAGAAGGAGAAGGAGAAGGAGAAGGAGAAGGAGAAGGAGAAGGAGAAGGAGAAGGAGAAGGAGAAGGAGAAGGAGAAGGAGAAGGAGAAGGAGAAGGAGAAGGAGAAGGAGAAGGAGAAGGAGAAGGAGAAGGAGAAGGAGAAGGAGAAGGAGAAGGAGAAGGAGAAGGAGAAGGAGAAGGAGAAGGAGAAGGAGAAGGAGAAGGAGAAGGAGAATGTTAGAAAGTTAGAACGTATAGGAGGATCTGATCTTAAGAGAGATTTTAAGTTGAAATTTTTAAGAGAGAAAAAATAGTTGCTTTTTCCCCACATAAAAATCCCTTCTGTCATGACTGCTATTGAAACCGAGAGAAAACATATAGCTGATGAAAGAGAGAGAAAAATTGTGACAAATTTGATCTCCCCCTCGGTCAAGCAAAACTGGAAAGTAACGAGCACGATGAAATTGAAAATGAGATCTATCAAGCAAAAACGATGAAGGTAGTGAGTTAAACAATATTTCTATTTTACATTATAACAATGGTATAAACTCCGAAGAATTAAATAACTTGAGAGAAGAAACTGATTTTCGGAACAAAATTTATGAAAAAGTATTTTTAGAATTAGAAGGTGTTAAGGCTCAAAACAAGATTCTCCAGGATAAATTATAAAAACTTCAAAAAATTTCGGCAATGTAACAACAGACGGCGGGAGGAAGAAAGGAAAAATTTACTTAAACTTCTGTACATTGAGGTACGTAAAATTTAGACACACAGACATATATACTATTTGTAACTTTTCATTTCCACTCTCAATTTAAATAGCTGAGATGTATGAAAATTCCGCCCTCTGCGACTAACAACTGCAGTTGTAATGCTCGGATACACAGTCTGAATCCTATCTAGACGCTGTTCCTCCGATCTCGGTAAAAATTACGATGGGACTAATGAGTAAACTCACACAAAAACTGAGCCTTACTGGTACTCGTCATTCGCGGTCCTTAGCTGGCCACACACACTTTCTTAATAATGTTGAATTATAAAAATTATTACAATTTTTATGGATATTATTCTTCGTCTTACCTTGTTTAATAATTTTCAACAGTCGTATGTAACATATTTCTTTTTGTTCTTCTTCTACGTCCTTCCTCAGGTGGTTTCATTCAGCATACTCAGTTTTCGGGGTAAGGACGCCGCCACTAAGCAGCTGTACTGCCACTACACTGCAGAACAGCGGCAAAAGCTAAATTTTTATCCACTTGTGTCTTTGTCTTGGTAGCATGAATAGTAAAAACGTAAAATAGTAATCTAAAATCTTGAAAAAGATGAGAAAAAAATGCCAAGAAAATATTATTTTTTGAACCCAAACGTTTTATTTTGAATATACTTGAATTTTTTTCTTATGAGATTAACACTAATAAAAATAATATTATTTAAAATAATTAGGTATTGTGCAACTTTACTTTACAAAAATTCGAAGTATCATGGAACAATGTTTGACGTCGCGGCAACGTAGTTACATATCGTCTCGTCGTCGTCGTATAACCGAGTCGCGTCGACTTGGGGTCGGAGTCGTTTATTCGACGTCGATCATCGACGCGATCTCGACGTTGCGACGATCGTAAAATTGGGGCAATCAACGTCAAAGATTTCTGCATGGATCAGGAAAAAATGCAAAACATGCAAAATCTGAGGCCTGCTAATGAGGTACTCATCTGTTTTCTAAAGTTCTTTTTCAAAAAATTAAATGAAGAAAATTGCAATATTAGAGGTAAAAGAGGGTAGTTATACAAACGCAAACATTGCGTCACTTAATTGTAAAAAAATCTCTTCAGGAAATTTATTAAAAGTTCTTGTGTTCATAATAGAATGAAATTTACCTCTCAACATATTTCTCTTATATGAAAGACATTATTTCCTTTTTATGCACGTGTTGGTCGCATAACGGAGGGAATTTTCGTGAAGGAAGCTAGTAGTCGATTCTTCTCAAGAGAAAGTGAGCACACAGAAGAAACCAACACTAAAAATTATGAGTTGAGCACGCGGTGAAAATGTCTATTTTCGCAAAACGATTTCTCTACCTTATATATCGGTAAAGACGGGGTATAATAATAGACACTTCAAAAAGGGTTTGAAAAATAGAAATTCGTTATGAGTTATTCAAAAACGTCGTCGAAGAGTTTGTTCAAGTGAAAATATTTTATAAACTGATCACAAGTTTTTGTCTTACTGCAAAACGTACTGTTTTGTTTTATTTTTAATTTAATTTCATTCATTTTTTGTTTATTTTATTCCTTACGATGATCACTTCAAGTTAAAACAGTTTATGATTAAACAATAATATATTACTGAGACAAAACCTCTACCAGATATGTTTACTAATTCCTTGTCTTAGAACAGTTCTGTGTTTAACGAAACCAGCGCTAACTATCGGAAGATTTTTGAAGATTATGTTTCTTTCAACAAAATTGCATTGGCTCACGTGTACAATTACGAGTGAAATTTCAGGTCCTTTCGACCGATAATTTCTATTTGAAGAATTTAAAAATAGCTCGTTTAATTTTATCGCCATGTATATTTCATAATTGCATTTAGAGTTTTTTTTCTCTTTATAGTCTCTAATTTTTATGGATCATAGCCTCCCCGCAAATGTACAATGTAAAATTTTACGAAAACTTAATTCTAAAAATTGCGAAAGGAAGATAACGAGTAAAGTAATGAAATTTTAGAATTATAAATGGTTAAGGCGAGTAAGTTTAGATGACTTTAGAGCTGGTCTCGATGCCCTTTGGAGTTCTACTGAGCAGCTATACTGTTGGTCGTGACATTGCCGTTATGAACCTTTCGCTGCGTTTTCTGCACTTCTCCACGCAACATATCTGGGCATTCGCAGTTTCACGTTTCTTGCTACCCTGAGCTGCAGCTTTGAACCTCCGCCAGAACCTGCCTAGTAGCGAATAAATTGTAATAACTATTCTTTGAAGAGGCGGTCACGTAGATATCTACTATTGTTTCAAGCTAAGCTCTCTGGTTTTGTCCTCTGGTGATGGAGGTGCCTTGTATGTCATACGTCTCGTCAGTGTCCTCGAGAAATTCTGTTGTTTCCTGGTTTGTAACTATGACTACTCTGAGGAATGTGGACTATGTTTCCGCGGTTTTAATTAATAGTTTCTTATTTGTACGCGGGTTTCTCTTCTCATACGTTCCCCAGACATTTTTCATGAATACATCACATTCCTTTCTTTTCTAAATTCTCCCGTTATCCCTAATTATACTTTTAAAATCAGTACGTTGAAATATTTGTTTTTTTTTACAAAAAAACTATATAAGTGTATTTTATTTAACTTGTCTTCTATTACCTTTAATGATCAATGAAATTTTTCTCTCCGTTAGCCGTTTGCTCCAGTCGATTGCATATTTCCTAAAGAATACAGACGATGTCAGGAGTAGATCTCCTACAATAAAGGTGTTAAATTATGCCGGAGAGTCCAACCTAAAATGCTTAGTATAAAATAAATAAAAAGTAATAAAATAAACGTAAATTTTTTGCATACGTTTTTATAAAATAAAATTTCAGAACTAAAAAACAAAAAAATTATTTTCAGTAGAATTGAAAATCAAATAGTTCTTTTTTTCAGAAATTGTAAAGTAGTATTAGTACTTACGACATTTGACACGTCAAGGTTTTAAAATTCATTCATCATATTTTTAAAATATATACGTTTATGTGTCTTCTAAGTAATTGTACGTAGTACCTATGATGAGTGACCAAGGAATGGACTCTAGGAAGTTATATTTATTTGATTTTCAATTTCTGAGAATTATTTTGTACTTTTTAGGGTAAAAGTTTATAAAACTTTGTTTTAAAACAGGTTTTTAAGTTTATTTTATTTTGTATTGTTTAGTGTTAGAATTTGTTTATTTATTTGTCATTTGAGAACAAACGTGACTCTCCTACAATTTGCCATTAGGAATTACCAATGCCCATCTTTTACATACGTTTTACGTACTCTCATTTCCTATTGATCTGAAATATAACAGTTTTAAGTTGTTCATTTAGTGCATTTAAGTAAAATAAAAACTGTTTTTAAATTGTAAAATTTGGACGAATCTTGTATATTTTACAAGCGTGTTAATTAATTTGCGCTACAGCTACCACTGTCCGACGTGTGTTGCCTCGGAGATAATTGATAAGAAACGAATTTGTGAGTGATATTGTAGACTGAATTGATACGGAGCAGCAAACTGACAGTTTTCGACCCTTATATCGATCGCATTACGTTATTATTCCAAGCCTTATTATTCGCCTTTCCTAGCTATAGGGGTACCGTACCCTGATGTGATCTGAACTTAAGCGGTTTGGATAGTACTACTCGGACACCTTGACAACTATAGATCCAAAGTTGTCATTTGAAAGATCATGCGATAGATATTGTTTCGTTTATCCCTTTTCAATCCTTTTTCCTCCATCCTCTTTTCTCCACTGGGACTGAATTTAGACCTGAACGATATCAGGGGTAACACAGTTTATTTCAGCGACACTGGATACAGTGCATTTGTCTCAGGTATGTAATTTCCGATGATTCTGACATGCTATTCCCTTTCCTAAGAGTGTTTGGTCACATGGAGCTGATCGTGAATGTAAGTAGCATCGAGATTGTCACTATTTATTTGACACGACAAACTATGGTATCAACACGAATAATCGTCATTCTAGTCACATGCCATCCCCTTCCCTTGAGTTAGGGGTACTAGTAGTGCATGGAGATTGATCGTGGCATTAAGGATCACACTTTTTATTCAGCGACACCAAAATTAATGTATGCACCTCCAATTTTGGTTGTTTTGAGTATTACTACTTGTCATATCATTCCCAATCCCTACTCAAGAGATGATAATGGTGACTGAATTCCTATGGGGGTTGAATTTAGATTCACACGTCATCTGGATATCAATATATCAGATCAACGATGCCGAAAATTCGTCACTGATGACATTTACAAAAATATTTACATCACATTCTCTTTCCAAACAGTGTTAAAGGTATATAGGGGCTGATCATGAACAGGCGTCATCAGAAATATCACTACTAGTTTCTGAGACCCAGAAAAGTACGACCTCCACACCAGTATTGGTAATTTTCGATTATTTGCCATTTCATTCCCTTCTCACCTCCTACTCAAAGGGTGTTTATTCCTCACGGGGTTGTATGTGGGCTTAGGTTGCCTTGTTGTTGTCTCCTGTGGTCGCAAAAACTGATGTATTCAGTACTGATATTGGTCGTTCTTTATTATTTTTCCTTACCACAGCATTCCCACTTCCTAACCCATGGGTGTTAAGGGCATTATCTTCAATGTGGATTGATTGTGCACTGACGCAGGATTAGGGGTGTCCTTATCTCAACGATACCAAGTAGTGGTATGGTTTCCCATCTAATATCGTTTTATTTACTTTTTTACATTTCACCCGTTTTCCACCTCATCCTTAGGGGTGCGAAGGTTATCTTATACCCACACCACTCAGATAGTTAGACATATGTGTACCACTTTTGGTTGAAATTACTCCAGGCGTTCTAGAGTTATGGTTGGCAAACTTACCAATAGGTGGTTTACCGCCTTATTGGTAAATTTTCATAAACTGGTACGAAAATCATCTATTATTATGCAAATTACGCGTATCTCGTCGCAAATCGCCTTGATTAAAAAATTACTTGGTCGAAAATTCTATTACAAATTTTTAAACAGAAGGGCAACGTAAATATATCTGTCCCCCATTTCACCCCCGCAGGGGTTGATTTTCTTTAACCAGTACGATATGCATCGATTGTAATGCAAAACACCAATTTTGAAACGGTATGACAAAGTTAAAAAGTACACACACCCTTTTCAGTCCCTTAAGGGTAGATTTTCGTAAACTGGGATAATCATCAACTATTGTCATACAAACCATATATATTCGGAAACGAAATATTGAAATTAAGACGCACTGAATGTGGCATCGTTAATAATAATAATAAAAAAATTGCTATATTATACTTCCGGATTGGCGTATACGCCCGCCCCAACTACCTGTTTGAACAGAGAAAGAACAAGTGTACAACATATATAATAATAATGTCTCTATTACGTGGCGAGGCTCGCTCTAGCCCGCTCTGCCGTCTAACCACTTACATACATACATACATACATACACAATACTTATAATAATAATAATCAGGAAACATCGTTGTCAAAGTCTTACACCTACATAGTACTTCTATTGTTGGACATCCTAATTTATCTATTATTCCGAGGTTGATACAATATTGCAAAACAACGTTTTGAACTGAAAATATACAGATGATTCTACAGACTTTCATTATTTCTATTCGACTATACACGGGGTCAAAAAACATAGAAACCCTGACATATTAGCTTAACAACCCCACTTCACGCCTAGGAGTGTTCGAGGTATCTCACCCCCGCAGCCATTAGTACTGAACTTGTGCTTAACATTAGTGCTGACCTCTGAGAGTGTCAAGCACCCCTTGAGACCTTGGACATAACGGTATCAGGAATATGATTATTCATCTGAGAAACCCCGAAAACTATGGATTCGACACCAATGACGGTTGTTTTCCATTTCCCATTAATTATACATGTCTTGCCCCTTTTCACCGCACCTTAAAGGGTACTGAACCCCCCTTGTGATCTTAAGTGAAACCTAACTACATTGGCAATATATTTATTTATACTCAGAAACTCTGAAACCACGGATTCGACGCCAATCAGTCCATTGCAATTATTTAGTTCTGACACTCTATTTTTTGCCCAAATTTAAGGTCGGAGTATCTTATTGCCATGGGTACTGTTTAGACTTTGTCGTGAAGCGGGCTCAAATGTCCCGCGCATCAGAAGCGCTTACCTCAACGGTACAGAACTACTGACTGAGCGCGGGTCACAATATAAATATGCGAGACATTGGCACTCGCGAGGAGAGAGAGAGAGGTGTAGAAGGAGTATAGGAGAGAGATATATGTGATTCCACACCGTCTTGTCGGTTAGAATTGACTTGTACGGTCTCTACCGAATTTCCAACAACACTCATCGGTTGGAATTGACTCAACGGTTTGTGCCGAATTCTTTCTACCTCGTTTCCTTTCGGCCTGAATTGACATCAACTGTCTCAGTCAAACCTACTTTCTGACACTATCTTTACCCAACTCACAACTTCACAATATTGCACAAGACTCGCCATGCTCTCCGTCAGTATTGCTGTCTCATCGCCGGACGCTCGAAGCCGCCGTTCGCTGGACTCTGGGTGAGTTGGGTAATAAAAGCTATGTCTGTCAATGCTGAGAATGAGGCTGTTATTACTCCTTTCCTTCTGTCGCTAGTTCTATAAGATTAGGGCATCCCCAGCTCCTTTCTAGCCAGCTCCTCTTAAACTCGGATGACACAGGTTCTCCCGCTCTAACGTGGGAAGCCGCCGTCGCCCCGACAACTTAAATGAAAAGTGTCACTATCTCAGTGAAGCCGAAAACATTGAATTCATCACTGTTATATGTAATTTACGAAAGTTTATACTTTTCATACCTTCCATACGGGTGTATGAGGCTGATCGTGAATTTATGTGTCATCGCAAGTGTTCGTATGCGTTCATGTTATAATGCGTAAACGATGGTCTCAACTGTAACATCGGTCAGTTTCGATTATTTATACATTGTATTCCATTCCCACCCCCTATCCAAAGGATGATCGTGGACTTGAGCGACACTGGGAATGTCAGTATTCGCTTCAGCAGTCCTAAGAATGTATATTCAACACCAATGTCTGTCGAATTTTATATTTTTACTTCCCCTCCACCCACCCACTCATGGGGTGTACTATCCACCATGTGTTATACGACACGAGGAGTTACACTATCATTTCAGCGGCTACGACAGCAAATATCAGTCTTTTTTATCGTTTTTACTTCGCACCCTCCACTTATTTATTATCCACTGTATGTTTTTTGGCGAGGTTCAGACTATGAGATCCTAACTTGGGGGAGGTTAGGAAGGAGAGGTGTCCGGAAGCAGGGGAAGTTATGGTACCGAACCACATTTGTCAGGAGTAGGTAAGGAAAACCCCAACTGAAAACCGCAACTAGTTCGGCCAAGCAGGATTTGAAATCACACACTTCCAATGAGCGGGATCGTGGAAGTGAGACAACCACTAGACCCCGTTGTCTGTCTATGGGATAATAAGGGTCCTTATCTTCACCCATAAAGAATATTCGTGGACATAAGCAGCAGTAGATTTGGTGCTAATCCTCTCAGAGGCCATCAAGGTCATGAATTCTATGTTAATATCTGTCGTTTTCGATCATTTTTTCAGGTCACTCCCTTCCCATGCTTCCCCTAAGGGTGCTAGGTTTGTCTTACCCCCAAAGTGTTTGTTGATTCATAGTCAGTTTTCTGTGTACTAAATTGGGTTGAAATTGCTCCTGGCATATATATACAGAAGAAGAAAGAAAAACACACAAAAGTCAGTCACAAATTGGATGAAAGAGTTTCGGCGTCCAGTTACGTAGAAGAAGAGTAGTCTTCGGGAACATATCTAAACACAAGTTCCCATGTCATTTCTCTTAGGAGTACTTGAAATGGGAACTTGTATTTAGATATGTTCCCGAGAATAGTATGAGTATATTGTACTATGTTTTAAACTGGTTTTAATGATTTGAGTCGTTATGTGTTTGTCTTGTCGTTATGATGAATTACACCTTGATAAGGGTCCTTATTTGCAACGTTCGAAACGTTGATGGTTTCTACCCTACAGTGGCTTGTGATTTTAAATTACAAAAATATTTATTAACTACATTTAATAATTACATTTATTACCTTTTATACCAGTGTATAATTTATCTTAAGGGGTAGAAGTGTTTTCATGTTTTTAGTCACTCACGCTAACGGCATGGTATATTATTTTCGTTAACAGTACAGTTTATTATCTCTCGAACTAATTGTGATATCATCTCTGTTTTTGAATGCAAATATTCAGCTCTAACTCTTCTACATGTCTATTTAATACTTTCAAAATTTAAGAGAGTAAGGGGTGATTGGCAAGATACTCTCCGAGTAAACTGACAGGGCTGCTGTCTTACATGACAAATGATACATGGGAGAAAATTGAACAGAGGAAGAATATTAAGCTACAAATAGGGTACTTGAAAAACACGTCGGAGGAAAAGAAAATTAATGCAGGAATATAATTCAAAAGTTAAGAATGGTTAATAGTCAAGCAAAGCAGAGGAAGCTGTAAACAAAGGGGATATTAATGAATTATACCATATCACACGAATATTATCAGGTAGGAGTAATCAGAAAACTAGACACATCCGCAGAAAACTACGAAAACTTTTAACAACTGAATGTAAGCACATGTAAAGATGGTAAGAATTATATCAAGAAATACTAAATCAAACAGCACTGTTACTGCTAGAACTCTTTCGGAAGTTGTGGGAAGAAGGAAAGTTCCCCAAGTACTGGAAGATCTGATTAATGGTCAAAATATCGAAGAAAGGTGATCGAACAAGATGCAATAATTGGAGTATTTCTCTATTATCGAAACCGGTTAAGGTCTCTCACATGTGATCCTCAACAGTTTGGAACTGGGTTTGGGAAAAAAGAATAAGGAAAGAACAGACTGGCTTTAGACATAATCGTAACTGTATAGACCAAATTAACACGCTTAGCCTCATTATAGCACAGACTGTAGAATGGAATCTTACTGTAAACTTAACCTTCATATACTTTGAACAAGCATTTGATTCCATTCGACATAAAGTCATCTGGCAAGTACTAGGAGAGTATGGCGTAACTCAAAAGATAATAAATGTCATCAAAGACTTTGCAATGCAACGTAGGTCCCCCTAATTACTGCGGTTGAAGCGGGATCGTGTACATGAAGCGTCACGTGAAGCAGAACCTCTGAACTCACCCATAAATTCTATGCCGTCGTAGAAAAGTTTCACGCAGCATCAGCATCTGCGTACGTCTGTGCTTGTGCCCCTTTTCCCTTTTGATAATCTCCCTGAAAAAGAGAATGACAAACACGGGAGAAGCAAATACTGATTTCGAGTTTTCCTAGCGTGGACAAAAAACATTTATTGAACAGTTGAATGATCATTTACAATAGCAATATCAACATACAAAAATTCATTTGTTCAACGTACTGAAATCCTAGTGAGATGGTTCAAACATCAAATACTCATTTAATCAGGCACCAAATTCAACACTTCTTTTTGTTATCTCCCTCACATCAAATAAAATTCATAAATCATAATTCATACTTCTATTACTTCAATTACTACGCTAACGTTAATAAATGCTCTTAAATCAAACAATTTCCCACGCAATAAATTTTATCATTTACTCCATTTACACTTCTTCTCAAATTTTAATCCGTGACTGCTGTAATTCTCATATTCTGACGCAAAGAGCTTCTCCTTTCAGGAGATTATTAATACTACACGACAAAACATGCTCTTTTCAGAATACCACATTTCAAAATTTACATACATGAATAGAAATACACACAATTTAGCACATAAATTTATTTACATCAAAGGAAATTGTAACAAAATTAAATTCATTTACCATTACTTAACAAAATTATCGAATCGAACAAACTGAACCTTTAAATAAGAAAGTTATTTCCTTTCGCAAAGACCATAGTTCTTCTAACGTACAATAAACTTTGCGTAATATTTAACACCTCTAAACTGCCTCAGAATATGCTTGCTTGGGCGCGTTATTCTTCCTGCTTCCTGTCCAACTATAGCCAATAGCGTTCAAGGTCACCAGACTTCCGACCATTGATCCTAGAAATTCATGAAGATTCGCGTGCCTCGGACGGCCATAGAGCTGCAACTTCCGATCGAGATCTTGTCCTCATAAAGGCGGCTCCACACATTCGCTATTCGGCGAACCCCGAGCAACTGCGTGCCGAATAGCGACTAGTGTGGATGGGTTGTTCGTTATTCATCGCATCACGAATACCTGTACTCAACCTTTCCCGCAGCGTATCGGTCTTTTGAGACATATCAAAGGAAGCCGAACGTAGGCGAATATTCGGGAGTGACCTGTTCGTGGTTCTGTGCACATATTCATGCTATTACGAATATCAAGGATAGCGAGTATACAATTTCAAGTTATTTTGAGCAAGTAATCGCTGAAAAAACTAATTATTCGTATTCTTTCTCCTTATCGTACAAAGTAATAAGTGTTGTTAGAAGTGATTGAATACAGAAATTTGAAGTAATAAAGTAGTGATGGAGTAACTTCATTTATTATCTCCAACGTGGTCATACGCAATTTGCAACTGATTTTTAACTATACAGTTTATTTGCTGGGAGATTTAAACCACAAACATTTTTATTCACTGTATTTTTGTTTTTTATTCAGCATCCTAAAGTTTCACAGTATTGAAAGTGTATTGACATTATTAGTATTATCTATTTTTTTAGTAGTATTAGCATATATTTCCTTTACACGAACTGTTCAGGAAATAAAAAATGTGAAAATAAAAAAATACTATGATAATAATAATAAAAATATAACACCCAAATGTAATCAATGATATTTGAATAAATAGAGTGAGATGTTGTGGATACACAAATTAAGATAGTTACATGATATTGATTCTTTTTGAGTGGGTAAAAACGATAATCATTATAAGGATCTCAAATTCGAGATTACCGATTACCATAGCTAAATCCATATGGAATAAAAATTAATTTCATTGATTGAATTAAGATTAGATAAAACCCATTTACTTTACTTACCAACATTTCACAAAACACTACTACATACGCAGCAGAATGTGTGATTACTTCAGATTCATTCTCCATAACCTCTAGTCACTAACACGAATATTCGTCGTTCCCAGAGAGAGTACATTGCTCGGCAAATTGCTTATGTCTGGATCAGTGTGCTCGCCAATACGCGAATACTCGAGAAATACCCCGAGCAAGTTGATAGTGTTCGTCTCCCTAACTCGCATCCCTATAACCAATCAGGACGCGTCGTTGTTTCACGTAGCTTTTAGATCTTTCTGATTCACCGCACACTACTTTCTCACTTGGATTGCTCGCTGACCGAATATACTGTTTGATTTATTAAGTGAAATATCTCCGTCACCCTCGAAACAAGTGCAAGCCATGCTGTTATACTGCATCGGATGATGTGACTGTGATATCTTTCCTCACTCCGTCTTCGAGGTTTCCAACCTTTCCAGATTTCTCTCTCCCATGTCGTTGCTCCATTTAAATAGTATTGGGGACAATTCTTGTATTATCAGAATATGTATAAGGATTGTAGTCGCCAAATAATACATAATTGGAAATTATCTGATCCTATACCAGTAACATATGACTTTATACAGGATTGTATTCTATCACCATTGTTATTCTTGCTGGTGGCGGATGAGATTATGAGAAGAGTAACTGGTGAGAAGAAACATGGCCTTCGCTGGAACCTCTATGAAGTACTGTAGGATTTGCATTATGCTGACGACATCTGCTTATTAGCTCATAGGTACATCGATGCTCAACAAAAGGTATGGCACCTGAAGCAAGAATCTGCAATCGCTGGCTAAAAATAAATACCGCAAAAAAAAGAAAAGAAAAAGAAAAAGAAAAAAAAGAAGGATTCGTATTAAGCCTAAAACTCAAAAGTTATTGCAGATCGAGGATCAAGATCTTGAACGAATTAACACCTTTGTTCACCTTTGAAACATTGTAACGGATATTGATGGAACCCTGGAAAATGTTAAAAACAGAATATCTAAAGCAAATGTCGCATTTATTCAGCTGCATCCTATATGGAGCAATATGTTTATATCAACTAGGACCGAATTAAACGTCTTTAAGACAAACGTTGGTTCTGAGACATGGCTGAATGACAGATCTGTAAAACATAAACTTCAAACATTCGTCAATAAACGCCTCAAGAAAATTTCGACGATATTTTGGCCGTTAAAAATACGAAATGATGTCTTGTTGGAACTCGCGGGAGAGGAACCAATAGAGAAACAAATTCAGAAGTGTAAATGGAGGTGGATTGACCATACTTTTTAAAAGCCGGCGGACAACATCCAGAGCTGGAATGGAATCCGCAAGGTCAGCGAAGAGTGGGACATCTAAGGGGATCATCGCAAAGAACTGTTCAAAAGGAGGTTGAGAGCTAGGGAAAGTTGTGGGACGAAGTACAATCGCGAATCAAACTAATTCAGAAACGTAAATGGTGGCGAATCATGTCAGATGGAAGAAATTTACTAAAGCCCTATGCTCCATACAAGAACGAAAGGATTGAATAATAATAATAATAATAATAATAATGAGAATATCTCTTGTACTCGTGAGAGTAGGCAATATTTATACGGAATGAAAGTTTAATGCAAAATTCTTCGCATGTAAAATTCTCGGATTGAAATCATTTAATTGCAACAATCACTCAAAAGGAAAATCCTTTAACATGAAATAAAACATGATCGACAATGTGGCATTCTATTTACATAAATATGTACCATGAAATCAAATTAATAAGCAAAATACTCTTTATCTTACTAATAAACGAAAATAAGATTTTTGTTTGTGTATTTGTTACCTATTATCATGAAAACTAAAAGAGTTACAGATGTCGGTATTTTTCGTATGAAGCACTATCATTCAACATAAAACATGGGATAAATTGCAGTTCGATACGTTGAACGACAAAATAACTTATATAAAAAATAAAGATATAGAAAGAATTCATAAAAAGTTTTATCTGGATATGCAACCCATTGAACGTAGCTGTATAACGTTTAACATTCGAATTATTTACAAACTTAGCGAAGATCAAGAACTATGTATTTTAATCTTAATTATATCACATAGTATATTAAAATAAGGTATATTTTTAATGTTAATTACCTATGATCTTAAAAATTAAAATGGTCCATTTACTTTGAGTCTTTTTCACATGAAGCAGAAACATAAAACTTAAAACGTAGGCAAGTTTAAAGTTGATAAATTGTTTAACAAATTTTTTCTCAGATGTTAAGGAAAACTGTACTTTAGGTTTACGCACGCTATGTCTCGGATCTAGTAAGATTTGCCTTCCGTACCCGTAAATTGTGTGCAAACACCCAGTTGTGACAGTATACTATTCTTTATTTTGAGTTAACTTGCGAATGGAAATTCATGGGTTTATTGTAAACGTTTTATACTTTTGCAACAAAAGATATGTAAAGAAAGATTCATTTTGTGATGATAATTGTAAAATTATTATTGCAATATCAGAATAATTATACTCAATTGATTTAAACATATTTGTAGCGGAATAAATACTTGTTCACACATTTATTATTTCTCTTTTATATACTGCCACTTAAGATCCCTGAGAAGCTGGGAAAATAAAGCTAGTTCTGTAATAAAGGAAATTATAAAATAAATGATTAGAATTATCTAAAACAATTTTTTTAAATTTCATTTTACAACTTATACATATGAAATATCGCAACGGATGTCTGTGACCTCATCATTGTATCATATTATTAAATGGTATTAATATTCAACCTCAGTAAGGTTAATGATGAAAACGAAAAAAATATGGTAGTGGAATGAAATTTTTCTAGCGATTTGAGCATAAGAAACACAAAAAGGAATACTGCTATCTCTATTAATATGTATCGTGAATGAAAATAACATTTCAACCACAGTAAATACTGGGTCATTCCACATCAAATCACTTTCAATAGATTTTTTATATGATAGTCAATCAGTTTCAATAGATTTTACATTTTGATAAAATTTGGCAGGGATGTAGCCATCACATAGATTTAAAAAAGTACCAAGTATTGTTCTAAAATTTCTGCCCGTTTGGAAGTCACAACAATGTAAATTTTAAACAAAACTCCCTAAAACGGCAACACACAAAAACTTCGAATTGCTTTGGAAGCTCCCCTAATTAAGGTAGAGAGTTGGTAAATGTATTATTTTACAGCTTATTTAATGATCTTTACAATGATATGCTATATAACATAGGCCAGGGGGAAAATAATTTAACACGTTCAATACCAAACGTTTGCTTTTTAATTTCCCAGAATGCGCAGTTTTGAAAATTTTCAAATTAATACTTGAAATACAAATCGTAGTTTATATCCATGTTGATTTTGAACATGTTAATTTACGGTACGCATCGAAGAATTCCTTCCCTTTCCGTTCTTGACCTTATCACTCCTTCTTGTCTTTTTCTCATTATGTGTAGAATTGCTTGCATCATTTCAAATCAAAATAATCTTACTATGTCATTAAATCGCTCATTGCCGCCGTAACGCTGGGACGGGCTGCACTTTGCCCTGGAAGCAAGGAAATGGTCTCCTACGATGATACGGGATCTCCAACGATAATAAATGAATTACATTTTTAGTATCAAAACAATAAAAAAATTAAAGTTGCCACAGGAAATCTGAATGGTCTTGTTTTCTACTTAGAGGAAGGACTCCGTCCGACTTCGATTAGATTTCCGTTCGGACAGATTTGTTGATGTGATATGTACCGTACAACTGTATACTACTTTAATTTATTATTACGAGAAAATATCGAACAAATATCGACTTATCCCGGAAACTAACATCTGATTTTAATTACAACCAACATTTGTTCATTTTGCTTCGAACGCAGGATTTAAACTCTACTCCAGTCGTTCGCCTTCCACAACTGTACACCATTTCCACCCTCACCTATGGTGTACAGATGTGAAAAGCAAACAGGTGGTATAGTGGTTAACACCTCAGCGATTAATGCAGGAATCCCGGGTACAATTACCGGCCCGTCGTCACTTACACATGGCCGAATGTTATATAGTTTTTCCACGTTGTGGTACACGGGAAAAACTTATGCATGACTGTAATAGTTTTAATGAAAATATTATTAAATAGTAACCAAACATCAATGCTCTCATAAACTTGCTAATATATTAGATTATCACCGATAACAGAATACCACTGTCAACGTGGCGTCGTGGCATAGTTGGTTAAAGCGCTTGTCTGGTAAACAGGAGATCGAGTGTTTGAATCTCTCCGGTGCTTTAGCATGTAGTTAGATTCTTCCTACATTAAGCCGTTCGCGTAGTGTGCATAACATTACATACAGAAATTACTTCTGTTTTAGTGGAAAAAATATGCAAAAATTTAGTCGACATAAGGATGTTTCATTTTCGGTACGTTTTACGTATCCTAATGTTCTAGGAGATGACACAGATATTGGCGCCCTTAATAAAGATACGTTAATTCAATATCAAGTTATAATTCAATACTCGAGGAGTATTTGTATGGTGTATAGCAACTTCTATTTTCAAGAATTCGTTCTAAAAATATTTAAAAGTTAAAAATGCACAAAGGTAATTGAATCGAGAGACTAAAAAATGTACTTTATTCTGTTTCATTATTTGCAGCGAAAATAACTTCTTGAAGCTAAATAATACA
The DNA here is from genome assembly GCA_002313205.1 of Laupala kohalensis. Classification (NCBI taxonomy): domain Eukaryota; kingdom Metazoa; phylum Arthropoda; class Insecta; order Orthoptera; family Trigonidiidae; genus Laupala; species Laupala kohalensis. Next base: position 1,232,388 of record NNCF01127626.1, read on the forward strand.
TTTCTTACTCTGATGTGAAACAATATACGTTACTAATCATTAGAGGGTCTAAAAGAAAACATAGCAGAAAACGCAAAGCTCATTAAGAAGGATTTCACAAAATGTGAACTACTTAGTTTTTTAATATCTCCTAAAAGAATTGTGTGTTTCATCTTCAATTCCATAATGTTAGTGCTATTCAAACAAAATTGCACCAATAAATAGGTTGCAACGTATTTTAAAAAGTATGTTGCGTTGCTATAGTAATTTTTAATTTCCACATTACCTAATTACTAAAGAAATATTTCACAGAAATCATTTCTTTTGTGCTAAGGAGCGTTTCGTCTTTAAGTTATCTGTCGTAACCACATGCCGCATCTCTTCCCTTTGCCTCCTCTGTCGCAGACCACGTGGCCTGCGAAGGGGCGTGGCCGTATCGCCGCCCTCCAAGACAGCGCTCATTGATGCGACCGAAGCGAACGAACGACGGTAGCGGTGGCGGAGACAGTCACCGAGGCGCGCTGGTGGCCAGAAAGAGAAAGGCAACCTCCTCGTCTTCGCCACCTCATCGCAAGAAGCACGTGCTCCCGTCTCAGCGAAGCCAAGCATCCGACTCGCTCGAATAAACTATTTCAATTATGTACAATTTTACTCGTATCTCCAGCATTCATTTGCGTTCAATGCACTGGAATAAACGTTTCAAGATGTATGGTATAGTGATAAACAGACGTAAATACAGCTAAAACAATAGTAAATTAATACATTAGCGAGACGTAACAAAAATGTAAAATCGCAGAGAAATACACAAGAGAAAACAGAGTGGTGCGCGATATCTGGACCTCCGAGAGGATCTCGGGACTATGGGAGAGATTTTAAATTTGGGGAGACCTCACCCCTTCACCCTCTTCTTTCAACCTTTCCCCTCGCCTAATCAGTACGCTTACATAATGAATAAACGTGAAACTTTTAAAAACATATACACATTTAATAAACTATCAAAAGAAATCGAAAAATCGACTTTAAAATAAGTTTCTCATTTTCTTCGAAAACCCCTTCGAACAAAGTATCAGTGTCAACGTTCAAATGAAGCTGTGATTTCCAATGAAAGTTTCTGAGGTGCACGAGAAATGTTTTTGAAACGAATAAAAAACAAGATTGTTACAAATTTTCAAGTTATCGTCAATGAAATTTATAGCAAAAATACCAAGGGAAGTTCGTAATTGATGTATTTGAGGCAATAGTGGAAATGAAAAAAGCAGATGACATCAGAGAAAGGGTAGGGTATGTCCAAGGTGGAGCATGAGTGGTATAAGACTCCAGTCCTCCAATCCTCAGCATCTTGTAAAATGGAAAATTGAGAGTGAATACTACGGTATAGTATGCACAGCCCACGGCATATTTTAGGGCTTCTTTAAGGCGCACGGACCCTAAACCCCGCCATATATATTGTATACATTTATTTTAAAATAAAACCCTTTTAAACTTGAAATTGAAAATGGAAAATATTTTATTTGCAGAAGAAAATTTTATTAAATATAGAAATACTTTTCCTTCGCTCTATAAAAGAATAACTTATAAAAAATGTTTTTCTATGTTAACAGTTACAATAGAATCTTTTTGTCAGCAATAACTACGATTTGTATTTATCGGAAAATATAATATTAAAGATATATCGACATTTTTTGTTTTTATAAAATATTAAAACCAGGCTTCTAGAGATACGTTACATTGAAAAATACAAGATCCATTTATCCATCTACGTTCAAGTCCAATCAACTTTCTCCTTCACGGACCTACATGTACAACAATAAGAAATATTTTGTAAATGAAATATAACATTTTATTGTGTACTAACCATGTTAGATAGATGAAGTTTTGCATTCTTTAATTCTTAAAACGTGAAATTAACTTGATTATTGGGGGACTTTTGCTTACTAAAATAGGCACATGTTTTCCAATGTATTTTCAGAAGTAAAAATTTTACAAGTATTCTATACTTTTACAAAGTAATATATTTAGATAATTACTATTTTTAGTTCGAGATTCAAATGTATTGAAGATAGGTATAGACGGGCGATGTCCTCTAATTTTCCATTAATTCAATCCCAAAATTCCTCATACGATTTAGCGATAATTATGCATTAATTTTAGACATATTATTTTTTAAATATATTTTACATCTATAGCCCTCGTTCTCAGGCAAAAAAAAGAAAAAGATTTAAAATAATAAAATTGATAAAATTGTGCACTAAACCAAATATTTGCAATTTGTTCATACAGTCTCCTTGCCTTGGGATATCGCTGGAAAAATCCCATTTGAACATCACATCTGCTCCAACATCAGTCTGGCTATTAATTCTCCTGCTCTTTAATAGGTTACGATAAGAATAAATTTATGAAATACTCGTATACTGATCTATGTTTGATACAAAGGTTTAAGGTGTAGTGCATTAGTATGTGCAGCGCATATCTTATTGTGCTAATTAAAAAATTTAAACATTTGTTTTACACGACTTTTGCGTTCTCCAAGCAATAACGAACAATATCTTATTTCTTGAATAGTTTTTGATATTATTTTTAAAGTATCACCCTAAAGTAAGAAAACATTTCACAATACAAATACATTTCGTCGGAAAAAAAATGAAATACTTGCATTCAGGCTGTCACAAAGTTAAGATGAAAAATAAAACATTAATTTGTTTAACGCCGAAGTTCCACGATTGGTTTCGTGTTCTTCACTTGAGTTCACGCCCCTCATCATAAAACGAGTCCCACGGACCGAGGTGGCCAGTAGACGGCGGTCACATGACACCTTTCTGAAAGCAGAAATGCACGTTAGTTCATTCAGTCTGCCAGGAGTAAGTCACGTCGAAAGATCTCTCATCAAGCAGAGCAATCAGTTCTCAGCTTCAATCGGTCAAGAAATTTATTTGGTAATGGATCTATACGACTTCGTGAGATCTACTCATGAATTATTTTAACTTTTACAGGTTTGTCTTTTTTTATGTAGACTGCTTCACTAGCTTTTCTCTAAAGTATTCTCTTATTTGGGTGGTTTAATGATTGTGTAAATTTAACTCAACCGCACCGAAGAGAAAATGAAGTAATTATAACATTCATTTAATAACTATTAATGCTTAGATTAACAAATGTAATTGATAGTCTGGTTGTAAAGTGACACCAGTTTAGTTATAACTCATTACGTAGCAACCGAATAATTTAAGTATGCTTATTATTGATGTCAGTATAATGAATGTTATGTAAATACAAAAGAATCTACGATTTCTACTCTCCATAAATTAGTGACAAAAGGTAAACACGAACTAATGACAAGGCAACAGAATCATTTGTAGTTTTCCTAAAATTGTTATAATTACACATCTGCTTTCTACATTAAAAAATGAAATACCGCGGATCTTCACTATATTTCCAATTATCATTTGTATGGTTCATTGGCATTTCAGATGTCCAGTCCATAATTTTACCATTGATTTAGTTTTTTATTGTATTTGGAATGCGATATCGGTTTCGTTGTTACGAATTCAGTTTCATGTATTATTGCAAGTAATTACCCATTTTCACTTAGTTTTTCATTTTATATATAAAAAAACTGATAAATACCGTAGCAATGTGGTTTATAGATATTTGTGAAGTTTTAGATAATAAGACATTACGGAATAATCGTAGAATAAAGGCAAAATAATATTCACTGAATTTTTACAGAATTAAATTTCAATTCCTCTAACTCTCAACTTGTATTGAGTCGCTATTTCACTCCTAGATGGCGCGGAGCTTCGAAACAATATTTTTGTTTTGCAAGGTATTCCAAATAACTCTTCCCTCTCTCATCACAACTGCGAATTATTTTATAAATTAACACAAAAACCTATCCTAGAAAATAATACAAAATGAAAAAAAATATTACAATAATAAGGTGAGAAATAAATTTACGTACTGTATGTATTGTTCAAACAATTTATCAATTATTAATCTAGTATATGAAATGTAAAATTTATTGAAAACATCAAGTATCTAATTTTCATTATATGTTTATGGAGCATTCAAAGTTTTTTTAGTGATATACTTAGAAATTTTTTTAAACTACTAACTATAATTTTTGCTCTATTAATCTTTCCTAGGTCTCAGTTACTTTCCCCTTGAAAAGCTGATTATTAGTATTGTTGCTTTCGTGTAACGTTTAGTATTCATGTGTAACGACAATAATATCCTCCTTTCTTTCTTTATTAATTTTGTAAAAGTGGAATTGCCTTTTTAACTATTAACTAATGGAAATGAAATTTATGATAGGGAATAAAAGGAATTTAATTAATTTATACAACTTTCTCGTTCTATGAAACAGTTAAAATTTATAATTCTTTACAATTTTTTTCAATCCGGATAATGTTAAATTCGAAAAGGATTTGATCATTCTTATGATGTTAATCGAAAACTATCGAAATCGAAAGTATTATAACTTACATTCCTAGCTTAAATTTTTATGCTAGATTCAGCAAACTTATTCATCTTATTCTGAGCTATGCAACATAAAACAATTTTTTAAACTGCTGTTTGTTGATTTAACTTAGCCAATGCCATTGGTTTGTAAATTTACTTTTACTGTGGTCTAATGTGTAATCGCAGAATTTTACTTTCTACGCAGCACTTTCTATTTATATCTTACTATTTTAATTTCATGAATTCACGCGGCACAGGACCATTTAATATTGTAGATTACCGCTGTAATGTACTCCAATAAATGTCAACTTGCTCTAGAGGTGGTAAAGACAAAAGATTTAAATTTTTTTAATGAAACGTGGAAAACAGATTGCTTTGTTTTGAAATATCACTGTTTATATTGCGATTCGAATACAGCAATGAATAAGTTATTGTATATAAAACGTTTCATTCGTAATGAAAATAGTAAAACATATAAGTCACTCACAGATTTGGTAAGGAAACTTTTCTGCCTTAAGTTTTGTCACGTATCTTCGCGATTGAGGAAGGCAAAGGTCGAAATTGTCCCTCTAGTCTAAGAGTGACTTAAATGAAGGGTAGTGGCAAATTTGGCAATGTGAGAACTGTCTTGTCGAAGTAATTAGTATAGAATAGCCACCCCTCGCCGTCAGTGGCAGAGTCTTTATATAATTTTAAATACAAAATGGTGAAAATTAAACTTTAATTTAGGTAAACTGATCATATGCAAAAAAAATTCATATTGTTAGTACAGTATGTACATTTTTCGCTTTTTTTCGAACTTGTAAAAACTTGTAAAACAAGAGGGCTTACATTGTATTCTCTCTTAGGGTCTACTGTCGAAACAGCCCAACGCGACTCCCACGCACTTCCGCTCTATTGGACCTGTGATTAAATGCTATTATTTTCATTATCTTAAAACTATTTATTTACATAAAAGTAGTTAATTTTGTTTATTTGCAAATTTTTCTAATTCCGAAAATCTTCACTCCCAATTAGAATGCAACGCAAGAGGAAGAGTGACATATTTTATTTACAATTTAGGAATTTACTTAGTTCTAATGATCCTTGGCTGGAAGTATTTTTTATCTTTTCAATTTAATATACGTTACTATGTTTTTTCTCTATTGTGCGTTTACTAGTTCATGCGTTGGTTCCCAGATAGCGCTGTAACCAACTAAGATATCAGTGACTTGAAAAAAACTGAAGAAAAACAAAATACTAGAGAAATTTTTATCTTTAAATTTAACTTCATCGAAATCAAAATTGCAATACATTGGTGCTGATTTTAATATTTATATTGTTAAAAACATGTTTTAATAGGTGTTAACTATTCAACTTTTGGTAACAATATGTTCCTTTTCAATACTTCGAAGAAAATAATTGCGCTTTGGCCTTGAAGAAATAAAAACTCCTATTTACAACATGCCAACGTTTCGGCCTTCTGTATTTTGGCCTTCATCAGGCCTAGTTGAATCTTGCTTGTCTTTCTCATATGCCGCACACTTCCTTGTCGCATGCCGTCGCAGGTAGGCCTACAAATTATTTGTCAGATATTGGATTCTTGTGGTATTCATGTCTCATTTTAATTTTCTTTCTGTCGTCTTCTGTTATCACTTTTACCAAAATAATGATAGGTTTTCAAGATAAATCATTTTATTCTGAATAGCAATTTTATACAAACGTTTTTAATGTTCTTCATTCCTTATGAATGTGTGAATTATTTGACTCAGGTTAAACTAAAATATAAATAAATTTCGAACTAAATTTTCTTAAGAGGGAAAATGTTTTGTCTCATACCACATATTCTGCTGGATCTCTATTGGTTGCTTAACTTTTACGACCGTTTATAGAGAAATAACTGTTTGTTTGTTTTTTTGCCTTTTATATGTGTAAGACAGTAAAATGTTATAATTTATTAATATAATGATAGACATAAATAGCACTTCTATTAGTTCATCTAGGAATTTCACGTTCTCCCTAGGATGTTGCATATTGAGAATTAATGAGTAAAATTTACTGAAATGGGGATAATATTAAGTGTGTGTAATTTAACAACAGAATATTTCATGACTGAGGAATATTTGTATTGTATAAATCTATATTTTTATGTAAATTTATAAATTTCTGAAGAAAAAATATGATACTACACAGTTTTCTAAAATTGTGGATTTAAGTTGAACTCAAGTTTGAATTCTTGGGACTTTCGTTATGGGCAATTTTTCACGAAAATAAATTTGTTTGCTGTCTATATCACTAATAATTTGATTTGATGATATTCATTTTTGTATTATATTTTTGGAGCACAATTTGATCACTTGTTGATTCTTTACCTCGTATGGACACTACGTACTACTGTTTATCTAGCGTACTCTATAACATCAGAATACTACAAAATGAACTTTTTAGTTCCCTACTCTGCGTTTTCTGAACTCATGAAACTATTCTACAAAATTGTAATTTTTTTTATGGTTGAAGCAATGTAATTACAACTATATTCTCAGTATTTCACGTTGCAATTAATTTTGATATGTATTTTCTCTCTCTATAAACCTTGTGATTAGTTTTTGTAGATTTGTTGAAACTAATGCTTAGAGATCTGATCCACTGTGCGTTCATTTAGATAAGGGATTTCCATTGGTTGGTATGGGCTGGCAGCCCTCTCTGGATGAAGCCGAGGACCCTTGCTACATCTAAGTCAATTCAGACGGGCATGCAGTCGCATCGGTGGCGTGTGACTAGGAGCACCTCATAGCCATCCCCGCTCTTCCTTTGCGCACCTGCCGTGCACACTAGTACCAATGGCTCTTTATTTTCCGTTGCATTTTTTATTTTTCCTTTTTTGAACAAGCTTTGCAAAAACAACAAAAAATAAAGTGTTTTTGAAGCCAGTTGAAATGGTTCTAGACTCCACATCACCAGTGTGACTTGTTGTTTCGATGTAGAAAGGGAGGGTGAAATAAAATTCAAAAAAGGAGTACATGGCAGGCAGGCCTCTCTCTGCGCGTGCTGGAGATCGCAGTAGGGGTGGGGGGAACGGAATGCCAGTGGGGGTATTTGTGAGTGTGGAGGGGAGCGATCGGATGGGGTGGAAGGGTTGCATCGCGGTGGGGGAAAGACGAGGGAAATTTGAGATAGGAGAAACGTCGGGACATCCCGGTTGCGACGGAGCGCGGGGTTGACGGGTCTGCCTTGAAATGTTTATGTTGCATGCGTGTATTTGGACAGGGGTGATGGGTGAAATGGTGATGGTGAAGTGGAGGGATTGTGCGTGCATGCGTGCGTCAGCGAACGAGCGAGTGAGGAGGGTGAGCGGGTGGGTGGAGGCCGGCGGTGTGTGTACGTCGCCGTGGTCTACAGATTTTATTGATCACTGATTGACTGTGGGCCTTGCGTGAGGTAGACGGGTCGGGACGGGATGCGGGGGTGGTGGTGTGGTGTGGCGCGTCCAGCGCAGCCAGAGATCGCCGTCGTGCCAGAGATCGCCGGGGGCGGCGGTGGCGGAGGAGGAGCGTAGGCTCCAGAGGGGAAGCGGGACGGAGACTCCGAAAGGAAATCATACCCGTGTGTATGTGTTCGGTATTGCTGGATTCTGAAAGGTTTGTTATTGGAGGTGGGAGATGCGTGGATCCGCAGTCGCCGCCATCTCTGCTTCTGCCCCCTTCTACCCTGCGCCGACACACACAACTTGTATATACATAGACAGGGATATGTATGTATACGTTTGTGTGTGCTTTTTGTAATTGAAATCGAAGTGCAGCCCTTGTCTTATATTTCCTTTTCCAAACCACTCTCTCTTCTCATTAATGTTTGTGTTTCCGAAATCGATTTTGAATTCCATATCGTTGAAAGATATTTTTCCACGGTATTTGAGTGACGTTACTTTGACAAAGCTTTTTGACTCAAGAAATGATTTTTATAAAAATCTCAAGCTGCCGCAGATCATAGTGATATTTTCGAAAATTCCACAATCAGTTAACGAAATGGTTCGGAAAGCTAATAATTTATTATGCTTCTTCATAGTTACTGTTCCAATAATGCAGTTCTTGGATTATCAGTCATTTAGATTATTTTCTCTGTTGATATTCAGGATATCTGTTTCTGTTAGACTATGCTATGGCTTCGTTTGATGCTGTTGCATCCTTACCTATTTCGACAGATATAAATGCAAAATTTATCCTCCAGAGGATTCATCAAATTATTCCATTAGAGACGTAAGAATATGAGAATGAAAACTTACAAATATAGCATTATTTAAGGAAACCTGATTTTCCTTGCATCATTAGTGATTATAGGTAAAGGAGAATTTATATTTATTAAATGAACATACAACTACTTATATTAAACATAATTTATTTGTTTGTTTATCTATTGGGTGTAATTATTTCTGAATTACGGAAACAATTTTACACAAAATTAAGACTGTATCTTCGAATCTTCATTTTATCATATTATTGCGATGTAAAAGGAATTAGTTTTAACAAAAACAGTGAACTCCCATTTGCAAGTTCTTGGAAGAAATAAAAAAAATGCTTATGATATCTTGCAGACATTTTCACACTGGCCGAATTTGCTAGACAGATTTAGACACGATACCCGAAGTTAACGTCGAGTAGTTTTTTTAAACATGTGATTTAAAATTTTGTAATCAATCTGGTTTTAATCTATCTTGTATTTTTAATTGACTAGTTTCTCTTCATTCTTTAAAAAAAGTTTATACTCCTTTTAATTTTCTATATCATTCATATTAAAAATACTAACAAATAATAAATAGTAAGATATATTTTTCATACTTTTAAAAGTGATGTTTCAAATTCAAAAGTATCTTGCATCTCGCGGTTGACTAATATCTTATTGATTTTTCTAAATTTTTGCTTAAATATAATGATTTCACAAGTCAAACATTTTTGTTGCAACTTCTTTGAATTAAGAAAAGAAATAAGTTACCTTGACAAATATTATTTCTTCTCTAATTGTATTTTAGTTAACTGCTTCATTTAATAAATTATTTCCAATAAAGTGTGAACTAAAATACTGAATGAGTAATCCAATACAAAAGCTCTATTAAATACTCGTACACAGAAACCATAAGATTTATGAAAACGGAATATTATTTTTTAAATCTCTCTTTATATTTCCTTTTTTTCATTTTATTAATATATCCCATTTATTGTACTCACAATAACCAATTTTTAGATATCAGTCTCATTTTAAATTCATGGTATGCAAGCTAAGGAAATTATAAAATTGTACACAAACAATAAATCTGACATGGGGAGAGTAAAAAGGTTGATTAAAATAATTTGTAGCTTTTGTATCTCCAGAAATATAAATATTTTTCTAATGGAACTATTTATTTTTTAGGGGTACTTTAGATGCCAAGAAAGAAAAAAAAATAGATTGAATTTGAACGAACAACAATAACAACATAACCACCTTGAAATTGTTCACATTTCTGGAAGAAATGCATCACATCTACCGGTACGTCAATTGTGTACTCATTTCTTTTGTCGGCTTCCCCAACCGTTTAAATATTTGCAGCACTGTTACTCCGTTGTTGGTTCCAATTCAATCAGTGTTGTATCATTGCATATGTCTGTTCTTGGACCCTAAAATAGTTCTGAAAAATACATAGTTCCATTATACGAATAAAGTGTCAATATATCTGCATATTAAAAAGTTATAAATTATTTCACACGTCAACGCCTTGTCAGTAGTTAGTAAAAATAGTACTTCCATATTTTTATCCATTTAGGACAAATTCTTGTGATCTGCCTTATTGAATTACTCTCTAAATTTAAAAGAAATGTTATACTTCCTTTTTTTACAATTAATTGGTTCTTAATACGTTTTTAGGTTATTCCAAATATTTAAAATTACTTTCATATTACTTTAGTTTAAGTAAGTTAAGAAAAAGGATTTTTTTAAATTTATTAAAAAATATTCATTTTTTCTTCCGTTTGGTTTTTATATTCTTTCGATTTTCCTTCTTCTATTTGGGTCATTAAGAGAGACAATTTTCAGTTTCCATTGTAAGGTTTAAAACAAGTAGTGCCTATATGGTTACAACAAAGTTTTAATGATCACGTCTTTCGGGGATTTCATAACAAGGAACCAAAAAGAACACTCTAAAATATCCAATTTTTTTGCCAATTACATCATCAGTTTTGAATTATACTACAACAGTAAAAAACATTTCTGCATATAACTGTTAATTTATAATAAATAGACTCTGAAAGTAATGAGTAATAAGTCACTGATCATGAGTGCCACAGAAATTTAGGGGTGCACTTCCTCTGCCCCACCTTATAATCTATGAGGTGAAATGCGTCAGCATGAACTTTAGTAGAAAGTCACGTCATCCACTTCAGATATATATTAGGAGTAGTTTTTTTACTAATATAATTACTTTAAATTATTTAAAATATATGTGTTAAATTTGTCGTCATAGTGCCCGCATAAGTTTCTGTACCACCTCTTTTGTTCTAGAAAACTCTTAATGAGTCAGAGGGTTGAAAATTTCTAGAAATTCAAAAGAAAACACCCTTGAAGATTTTAATAATGACTTATCCCACGAATATGGAGTCGAAAAGGTTTGGCTGAAACATCTGGCGACAATCTAAGGCGAGAAATTATCTGAAATTTGAGGGGAAAATATGCCGCGGTAGATGAAAACGTGTGTAATGTATTCGTTTATCAAAATTTAAGCCAATAGCTCAGACATATCAGTTTCTTGATCTGATATGAAAATAATTGCACGTTATCGTAATTGATCACCGTTAGATTTCTCGTATTGTCAGAAACACCTAGATGTCAGTAACCGGGTCCACGCTTCTAAAGCTCCTACCATTGGCAGCCCACATTATTCTTTAGCAACATAACGTTTGTGCTGTTTTAATTTTCTTCATCAGTAAATTCTCATGAACGAATACAGTCTTCAAATTTCAATAGTGTAAAATCTTTTCATATACAGAGTTCAATACGATTACAGGAAAATGATGTGCTGTGAGGAAAATTAACGAAAGAAAATCAAACGAAATTATGCTGTGAGGAAAAATAAATAACCTTATTTTTTGTGACAGGATTTATAGTCAAATAACAACTATCACAGATATTTGGAGTCCATTGTGGGTGACGCAAGTACTGAACAAAAATTAAAGGAACAAAGTTCTTCGTGGAACAGTTTTTCGGTTTGATGTCTAACGAGAAACATTGTCCCTTTAATTTTGTTGCAATATTTGCTTGATTATGGGCTACAGTAAGGATCGAAAAATTGTAGAATTGTAAGTTGACAATAAATCGTGTTTGTAAAAATAAGGTCGTTTATTTTTTATTTAATATAATTTCTACAGACATTTCCAACAAGAACATATTCTTTGTCACTTTTCATAATAATATTTATTAATATTAATGTCATTTTGAAATGTGATTATGTCATTTAAAATTAGCTATTTTAATTTCGAAAATTTTGCTTTTATTCTGAGTTTCCTATGTATGTTTTATTTTTATGCGTTCCGTTAGTAAAAATAATTTTTATAGTATGATGGCATTGACATTTTTGTAAGTACTTTTTGAGAATTTTTTTTTCTCTCCACTGGACTGTGAACGTGTATCAGGTGTTTGGTTCAGTGTATGGTGGAATGTAATGAAAAAATAAATCATTTTATGAAATTTATTATGGCATATAATAAGTAATACAAGTATAATATCTGGATCTATGAGCTAGTTGCTCGAATTGTTATGATGTACGTATGGTTGTAACAAAATGGAAATATGGTTTTTAATTAATCACAAAAATGATGAAAGAGCAACCAGGCACATCATGGCGACAAAAATTAATTAAAGAGAATGAATCTCTTGGAGGAACTTAGACTGTTGAACCGATAACGAGCTCGACATCATTGAGCTGATAGTATACTAAGTGTCCCAGGACTCCTCGAAAAAACTGAAGGGAGCACATTAGTAAGAACAAAAAATGTTGTGGTACATATGTTCGGAAACATATGTCTCTCGAAGGAGATGTTATGAGACAAAGACAGTGAGAACACAAGACAAAGCGCTTTATTGGAGGAAGTAATAGAGTGAAATAGATGTTCAAAGTTCAACAACAAATTACAACAGATATTCTGCCCATGAACAGCAGATATGAAATGGAGGCCTCTGACCGGTGTCACATGACTGTTCTATCTGGAATCTCCCGATAACACGTAAGTTGTATATAAAGTACAATGCATTTAAGTTTATGACATTAGTATAAAATAATAAACTGAAAACAAATTACCATATGAAGGATTAAATTCTGCTATCAGCTTCATTACGATTGAAATAAACTTAAGATAGAAACTCGTATGGACAAACATAAACACTCAACTGGAATATTAGATACATCACAACGCAAACAGTTGAAAGTTTGGAATCCATAACATACACATTTCTACTATTAAACTATACGAATACGTTTCCTACTCGGAAACGAGACCATGTTTGATATATTTTTTACTCCAAAATAAACCCCCGGTTTAGAGAAAGAAACAAGATATATGCGTACATACGTAGGTACAACGTGTATTGTACATGCCACACAGGTTCAAGAAAAATAGTAAACCATTTTGAATCAATGAATTTTAGTGACCCAACATATAAAAATAACATATATAATAATAAATAATATTATTTATTAATGGTGTAATTCATAATAAATAAATCGTGTGATTCAAAATTTCTTTGTACGCTTTTAAAGATTAAGTTGAGAGAAATTAAATATTAAGTAAAAAAATTCGATTTTTTTTATTATCTGAGTTGAAGTTTAAATTTGATTTGAAAGCTGAGTATTTTCAATTTCTGATTTTGTTTTAAATTTTCAACCTCCCTCACCTCTTGCGGTCCCACGATGCTATGCAACGACGCGGGGTATTTATTAAAGTTCTTCCTTACACACGGATTGCAAGCCGCTGCGGGGTTCCAGGAGGAAGGAAGGAATTATAAATGCGGGGGTGGGAGCGAGACGTCTCCTCAGGGAGCGACGCTCACAAGGGGCTCGCTGGGGAGGGTTGGGGGGTGCGGGTGGGGAGAGAAGTCCACGCCGCGGTGCGCGGTGTTTATTTCATACTTTCTTCGAATTTTCTGCGCGCACGGTCCGTCGGGTGCTTTGCCATGCGACTCTGGTGCGCCGCTACTCTGCGTGTGTCCCCGCCTCTCATTTCCCGCCACACCCACCAGGTGGCTGTCAACCACCCACCCACCAAGGTTTCCTCTCACTCTCTCGAGCTCAGGCGTCAGTCGGCGGCCGCCACTTTCTCTCGACTCGACGCACGCTGCCTGCAGCGACACTTGGACGCTTGTTTCCAAGGCACGAACTTATCAGTAAGATTAATTTGCGCCGAAATACTCATTACCAAAAATAGTTTTATGACCTGTCATTGGATTTGGAAGATTACGAAATGAATTATGAAGAAACTGATATTAAAGAAATATCTGCATTAGTTGTAGTTACACGTTAACAAATTAATAATCGCATTTCATTTATAGATATGGAACACCTTTCTCAACATGTTTGCATATACGTCGTCTTCTATGGTAATTGCAGTAAATAGTAGAGAACTATTTCAATAATTTATTTCACATTCAAAATGTATCGAAAATAGTCGGATCACCATTATGTGTACGTATCTCTCGTTTCGGCCAGCTAAGGACCACGAATGACGAGTGACAGTAAGGTTCAGTTTTTGTGTGAGTTTACTCACTAGACACATCGTGAATTTTACCGAGATTGGAGGAACAGCGTCTGGATGGGATCCAGATTACTGTATCCGAGTATTACAACTGCAGTTGTTTGCCGCAGAGGGTGAACTTTTCATA
>NNCF01127626.1:1246815-1264119 GCA_002313205.1 Laupala kohalensis
TATATATATATTCTTGGTGCCTTATCACAATGATTTGCCTACTATTTGCTAAATGTAGTGCAAGTTCTAGAACAATACACAACTAATTACTGACGGTGTTGAAATTCTTATTAATAAAAATACCTGTCTGGATATAAGTTTCCTGACAACAGTTGCTGTAACATCCAAGTACCGTTGTAGAACATCGTGTATATAAAAAGGTGATCCGGGTCCATGGATGTACAGTGCAAACCACTAAAGGCACTTTTGGGAGCGGACATTCAAACATGTTCTACTCATCATATGAATATATCTTAATTGTCGATAGAATAGTAGTACAATAATTTTCATAATTTCATTTCTCCAAATGACATAGTTTTTTCTTTGTATTACTCTTAAAAATGTTAAGAACAAGAGACTTATTAAAGTAATTCTTATCCTATCAAATTTATTGTATCGGCAATATCGAAATTACGTCCGTCAAATTCAGTTCAACGCTTGCTGCTAAGAGCCTACGAAAAGCCTGTGAGACCTTTGAAAAAAATAAGTATTTTCGCAGTAATTTTTGACATAATGCACTTATATTACATTTATCATGTACATTACGCAAATATTCCATTAAATTTGTGTTCTTTTTCTGCGTTACCGAAAGGAGGAAATCACGCAAATGTATCACACATTAGAGTAAAAAAGATGCGTTGACGGTCTCCTGTAGTTTCTTCTTTTTTCTTTTCTTTTTCCAGATAACAACTTTTAAAAGATTTGTAAAAAATTCATGTGCTTTTGAACGCTCACCTCTATCGTCTATATACTACTCTCAGACGCGTACAACCAACTTGTATCTGCGGAACCAAAATTTCTTAACAAAATTCGGATGCAATTGTGTAGTTCCGTCGACAACCGTAAATTCGAATGTTAGGTGTCTGCTAGGGCTATTACTTATAAGTTTTGTGTTGTGATTTCTGTCTACTCCTCAGAATTTTTTTAAATATTTTGTCTTTCGATTTCAAATTCTCTTTAGTTTGGTATGTAGTCGTTTTCTATGTCCCGTAGTATTGTTTTTCTCTGCTTTTGAGTGTGTACAAAAATAGTGTCGTTAAATCTTGATTATAGCATAACTACCTTTTCAATTTTCATACAATTAAAAGAACTCATTCTTCACATAGCTTTTCTAAATTGATTTCATTTATTGTATAATAAATTTATTTTTGTTCATTTTCTGATACCAAAAAATTGTACTCTAGTATCATAATTTTTTTCAATTAATACATTCCCACTTATTAAATTTCTTTTTTTATTACCCATTGGTATGTTTATTTAAACCAACAAGAATTGTAGAAATTTAGATCGGANTAATATGAATCTTATTTACTGTTTCAGTTAAATGTTCTTTCGAATTTCATAAAATAAAATACTTGCTCGAGATAAAATCATGCGGGATAGATAAAGTCATTATGAGATAGAGAAACTTGTGTCTTAAGGTTTAAATATGTATTAATTTAATGTTGCGTAGTGTCATGTCATATACTATTCAAAACTGTCCTGATTATATTGTTAACACTAAATACGGAACAGAGAGAAACGTCCGTACAACTAGTAGATATGGGTGAAAGAAGCTTCTGGCATATCATTCAAGTCAATGAAATAGTCTTGCTAAATAAAAGTGTCTCATATTGTGTTACAGAATATTAACCAGATTCTATTTTTCTGTGCGAATTTAATTGATTGGGTTGAGCTAGTATTATACATTTCCTGCGTATACTAATTCATAATTTTTTCTTGAGCAGCAATCAATATATTTATAATTCGGTAAAGGAAATTTGATTTTTTGTCGATTATGATGGGTCTGATATTACATGGATTCTAATTTGATTTTTTACGTAAAATTAAAAAGCATGGATTACTTGTATCAATGCCATCCGAGTGATCGGTCTTCGAAATATTTTGTTACTTTAGAAGTTCTTCGAGGATTGCTGGGTTCTTATGAAACTGATGTTTCATTTTTTTACGAGCGTATCACATATTTTTTTATAATTTTCATTTTCTGTCATCTTATTTATTCTAAGGTTGGTATAGATTAATACAAAAAATATTTGTTACATTTTAAATATATTAATATTTTTTATCTGTATGTTGGTATTATTCGTTACATGTCCAGCTAAAAATATGTAGTTTCTTTGATATGGATTGTGTGGAATAATCGTGTTCAATTTTTTTTTCATTCCAACTGAAGAATCTTGTTTTGATATATTGTATGATTGTTTGGATTCGTTGAAAATTACTTTTTCTTTTGGAGATTATTTGAAACACAACGCGAAGTAGTGAGACGGGGTAATACTAGTTTCTTACAAAAAGTGTTCAAGTAATGGGCTGCCAAACTAGGAGTGACCAAAATAAATAAGTGGAATGTGAGTCTTAGCTTTATTTTGACTCAAAATATTTATGATATATTCTGTTTACAGGTAGGTATTTAGTAAAAATTGGGGGTGGGGTGCTCAGTGGTCTGGGTCTCATCGTAAATATTTATAAGTTGAGATGAAAGTACTTTATCTATGTAAGATAATGTTGAACAAATCCAAATTATTCAGAACGAATAAATTAACAACAATTAATATTTGACAAGCAGTCTAATCTATTCTTCTGACTACAGATCTGGATATATAACTCATAGTTACCTATATTAAATGGTCACCAAATCACCAATGAATACTACACAACACGTGCATAAGTTCCGATCACTCTTTCTAGATTTGGGGATAAAAGAAAGATAATCGATTGGTAGCTGCATATACCTAGATTTTTATTTTTTGCGATAAATAAAAAACAAAGATTTAGTATTTCTTTTACATGGGAAAAACGACCAAAAGTTAACAAAAAAGATGAAAAATCGGATTAATCACACTTTTATAGACAAACTGCGTCTGAGCAGAGTACGACGGCGACTTAGATTTGTACAACTCTGGCACTGCCCTGAAGCACACACCAACGTTGGTATTTTTGTCTTCTGAGACGCGGTTTGTCCGAGACAAATAAATTTATATTGACTTTGGTCGCGGAGCTTATATTTATAACCACAGTTTTGTTTTTAATTAATTAGAATTATTAACACATTTAATACTTAATTAGTTTAATCAATTAATTGAGTAAATATGTAAATAAATAAGCCGTAAAACTGGGTAATAATAACTAAAGTAACTTCCTGACATTTATTTCACTTTTCATAATCACATTATACGTTCTGACACTTATCCCATCTCTTTACAAGTCCTTGAAAGTCAGTCGCAAAGAAGTCTTTTGGCTGCGGTCGCAACCAACGAGTAACCTCTTGGATTATGACATCATCAGTTTCAAAATGACGGCCACCCAAATGACATTTTAGGGACCCAAACAGATAAAATCACTTGGAGAAAGTCGGGACAGTACGCTGAATGTTCCAAGTGTTCCCAAAGAAATAGTTCCTGTGTTGGCCTTGCTGTGTGAGGGCAGACATTGTCATCCAGAAGAAACTCATTTTGTCAGGAGTCCAGGTCGCTTGCGGCGAACGGCCTGTCGAAGTTTTCTCTGAGTGGTGAGTGCGACACCGCATTCTTGTACGTCCCAAAACACGGTGAGCATAACCTTGCGGACTGAAAGAATCGACTTGAACATTCTTTTTGTTGGGGAGATGGAATGTTTCCATTCCATGGAAGATCGTTTGGATTCAGGTTGAAAGTGGTGAACCCGAGACTCGTCCCCCATAACAATTCGTGCCATGAAGTCCTCTCCTTCCTCAGTGTACCGAGTGAGGTGCTACAAGGACAGACCCATTTTGTGTGTGTGTGTGTTCCTCAGACAACTAGCGGGGCACCCATCGTGCACAAACTTTATGAAACTGCTCGTGCGCGATGTTCCGTGCGGTTGCATGTGAACAGCCTACAGCTCGTGCTACATCATCGTTCGTCACACACCGATCATTTCGAATGATTTGTTCCACACGCTGCACTGACTGCAGTTGACACCTCCGCAGGACGACCAGGAAGTTCCCCATATCTGATGCTTTGCCTTCCCTTGTTAAACTTCTGGATCCAATTGAACACAGCTTTCCTTGAGAAACAATTGTCACCATACACGGGATGCATTTCGTGATGCACTTCTTCTGTGGACAGTCATTTGACCCACAAAAGGCGCACAACTGCACGAAGTTCTTCTCGTGTTCACTCATGCAACACTGGCTACCTCTGATTGACTGCGTGCTTTCAAGATGTCACGCGGCCTATACGACAAGCGTACATATGCTGCCATCTGCTTGAAAAAAATGCGCTCGTTTTTTAAAACGGTATAAGGGAAACACGTTTGCGACTTATGTATTGACTTACCCTCGTATTATGTTCATATGTGTTCAATATCAAAACGTGATTATGTTTTTATTATTAATTGACGTGCGTATACATATTTGTATAATGGAATGTGAGGTATATTTAAGAGTTTTTTTTATTGAAATAGGTAATCCTCGTACGGCTTGCTAAAACCATCGGACTAGGGAATACGAAGGCAGACATACCAATTTCACTCCTGGAATGAACCTTTTCTTACACCGCAGTTAAACATAACAATTTCCATTCCATTCGTGAGTGCTGGGTAAAAATTAAAAGTATTTATATATCTCTTCCATTCATTCCATTGGTCGTAGTTGCTCGTCACAGATCCGGACATCTGCAGTACCTTGGACCCCCGCCAGAGGAGTTTTCTGTAATCTCTAATAATTTTTTAAGGCATAAAAAGAAGGCTATGTGTTGTCTTCATATGGAAAAAACCAAGTCTAACCCACTTTCGTGTTTTATAAATTGTGTTATATAGCAAGAAAATAATACTGAAACTGAACATTATTATGCATTACGAAAGCTGACTCAAGAAATATAATTGTTTAATAAGCACCTCCGTTACAGCTCTCATTATCATATCTGAAAATAATTTCAATAAAACTTGAATGATTTAGACAGCCAATTTTTACATTTCTTATACCTCATAACGATTTATTACATTATTATTTATATTTTATAAGACCACATCGTTCGAGAATATAGTTTACTATTCATATATTCACAGAAAAAAAAACTTTAGTAATATTTGGACAATTATGTCACTGAATCCAGTTGAATCTTTAATGTTGCGTAATAGGTTACTCAGTAGAAATTTTACAGTAGATTAATATCATGGAGATCTTTAAACTGTATAAATATAAAATTTTTAGGTCCCCCGAGAGACTTCGGAAAATGGAAAAATTGAAAAAGTTTGATTTATGAAGAGTCATAACTTGGAAACGAGACATGTCTCGAGGATGAAATTGTATACATTGTCCATGTATGTACGTACATGTATAAGCACATACGTTATTAAGTCTCATACTTTATCGCTTCCTACAGAAAATTGCTTTCGAAAATACAAATTCGTTCATTTTTAAACTTCTAATTAAAGATGTGAAATCAATAAGACGCAGTTTAGTAAAGAAATTAAATACACTTTTAAACTAAAGTCTAAAATGTGCTGAACAAAATGACAATCTAATGTGCTGGTCAAACTAATCTGAAGGTATGAAAGTTGACATAAACGCTAAAAAAAAGGCCAAAAACCGAGCGCGCAGCAAGACAAAAACGCCGGCCATTTTGTATCCATACATGGTGATTTGTTTTGAAAATTGTCTTAATCAAGATACTAGAAACAACAAATAAAAACTTTTTTTTTCTGAAGGGGTGAGGTGATATTCCTTTAATGGATCGACCCATTCCTGAGAGCACAGTCACTGTATACACTCGTTTTCGTTAAATTATTATTTATTCCATCTGTATTATAACTAATGTTATTATTAGACAGTTATTATAACTAGTGTTATTACACTATGACACCTACTCAATGTATTGGTTGAATGTAATGACGCAACCATCCAATAAAAATATACCTTCAAACTTTATTAATTATAAATTAAATAATTCAAATTGCATTCAAATTTTTTTTGTGTGTATGTTAACATTTTTTTTTGCGAAAATACATGAGAACTGCCAGCTTTTCAAGTATATTCTGAACTGATTCTTAATTTTGTACAATTATTTTGTAAAAACTAGTAACTACATTAACTCTACATTTTAATAGATGGTAGATATGTTCTTTATAAACACTTTTGTTAACTTTAAACAGTTAATTGTTTAAACAATTGTGCCCCTCCTTTTCTCTTTTAGAGGTCTACAAGTGTGCATCGTTGTCCCAGTGACGCTCAGCTCACATTGTCTTCACAATAATATATAATCTCTCTAAAGTAATGTCTCTCTTGATCTCAGAAGGAAATGTATTTAAAAAAAGTCAATCTATCCTTGAACAGACCACGA
The DNA here is from genome assembly GCA_002313205.1 of Laupala kohalensis. Lineage (NCBI taxonomy): Eukaryota > Metazoa > Arthropoda > Insecta > Orthoptera > Trigonidiidae > Laupala > Laupala kohalensis. Next base: position 1,253,154 of record NNCF01127626.1, read on the forward strand.
AGGTGCCCAAGGGGTTCTCAGAGGGTAAAGCTCTGCAATTACGTGACCTCGACACTAGGAGGAGGAGCTGTGGTCTTGATTTCGTTCCGACTGGTTTGACCGCAGGATAGATACTGGTGTTCATTTTACAGCAGGTTGAGTAGGCCTGGGAATCAGTCTGGATGTTGGAATGTGATGAAAAATCTCCAACAATGCCGGGGATCGAGCCCCGGTCATTCATCCAGCATCTCAGTGCTCTACCCACTGAGTCACGTTGACTCCGGGAAATAATGTATATCTGTATAAAACAGAAAATAAAATTATTATTGGGAAAAAAAATCAAACTTTTGGATGAAATTCAATGTACTGAACACGTACGAGTACTCCTAGTCAGTCACAGTGGTAACGTGACACATTAGTAGAAGGGAAGAGGGATGGTAACTTCTGCTTTGCAGACCGACCGCTCTGACAATACATGTGCTAACAAAAGACAACTCATAACAAATTATCAGTGTGCTTTGAACGAAATTGTTAAACAATAGATAATGTTAACGAAGGCTCACAAATTAACAAAACATTAATAATATGGAATAAAATATGGAAACTTAATTAAAGTGTTTATAATAGACTTATCTATCACTGATTAAAGTTTGCAGTTAATGCAATTTCTAATTTTTACAAAATAATAATAATAAACGAGAAAACTGGCATTTTTCACGGATTTTTACATAAACAAAATATTTGTTGAAGCAATTTTTTAACGCTTCTGGGTAAAATTTGAAGATATTTCCTTTCATTTTATGTGTGTTTCATTACATTCAGCTAGTTCGTTGAGGTGATAGCGTGAACTCGACTCTACATAATTTCTGTGTCAACGTAGAGCTGGTCTTTCTTTGCCTCTGAAGAAGGTGTTCCCAAAGTTCCAGAAGGGAAATATTCCAGTTTCCTCAAACGTCCTCCCCGGTAGGTATACATTGCAACCAATAATGTTTTATTTAAAAATTAAAATATGGCAGTGAAGAATTATTTTGTTAGATTATTTTATTTGAATTTACCTTATATATTTTGGTTTCTGCAACTTGTTTCCAAATTAGAAATGGTAACCATGCTTTAAACATTTGGCCTAATACTTTTCCAGATATTGAAATTTGTAATTCATACAACTTTTTTAAATTCTAACATTCCAAAAAGATTTACGATAGACAAAGTTTTATTTCCAATTTATGATGAGATAGTAAGTACTGTTTTGTACTCGAACAATAATAGATTTTAAAATTTAAAACAAAACACAATAACTTATACTTTTATATGTAGTTTCGTTATTTTAAACAACACTTTTGAAAAGATTCCGTAAACATTCTGTTACTATGTGCAGCATTGAAGTAAAACTAAAATCTGAAAAGATTGTTAGATTGTTTTCAACCCTGTGTCATAACATTCTTTTTTGTACTAAAAGTAAACAAGAATAATATATTTATTTCTTTTGAATTAAATATAGTAGATATTAAGTTATTGTACTGTAGAAGAATTAGTAAACACGTTTCTTAATGCACGTATTTAAAGAAAACAAACGTTACTAAACAAACTGAATAAAACACTCACAGTATATATTTTATGCTGTGAAATCTTTCGATTTGTCAGAGTGCATTTTTTATGTAAAAGCAACTCCTACGTAAGATGTTTTTATTTTTATACATTACACATATATACAAATTAGAACATGTAATTGGTTCACATACTCCTTTCTTTATTGAGCTTCAGAAGTATGTAAATATTTTTTACTTCCGATGTCGAAGAAAAGCAGAAAATAAACTGTGACATTTCCATTTCTCAAATCTATCAATCATTTTAGTTTTGCAATACATACCATTGCGACATTCAACCAATACCAATACATACCAATACATACATTTCAACAACCATTGCGACATTCAAGTATTCCAAATGTATTACATAATTATTTTAACCTTTAAAGGTTGTATATCACTAGGCAAAAATAAAATGACTCTCCTGCGAACTGAAATTTTCGTAGGTCGTGAAATATTTAGAGGTTTTTAATTAAATTTTTAAAAGTATTTTCACTTTTGAAAAGATTAAAAGTATTTACATTCGATGAAATAGCAACGAATAACATTGATTTGCTCCTAATTTCTTTTAAACTGTTTTGTTTTTCATTGTAATTAATTATTTTCATTTTCAAGAGTGCAATATAAAATTAATTTTTGTATAAATAAAATGAAAAGTGACGTTTGGTTAATGAAAACATGCTTCTTTATCATATTACTGAGGCAATTATCGATTAGATTTTTTTCGTGTGCATTTACACTGCGTAAGTTAAGTGATGTAATAATTATCTTTCCAGTCGTCGTTTACTTGAAACCAGTCCACAACCACACAACCTTCGCGCACTGAGGGTCCATCTTGAGGAGACGCAGTCGATTTCCTTTCGATCTTCTCTGCGGCCGCGTCGTCGACGCACCAGCAGCAGCGCCTGCGGTGCTTCCCCAGGACATCGTCAGAGGCCGGTGATGGCGCCCAGCCACACGCGGAATTACGCGCGCTCTTCCTGGAACGCACGTAACATTTTTCTCAGTCTAGGTTCTTTCATGTATGCACGCGTATAAGTGAACTTCCGCATACAAATGCTCAACACCATAGTATTTATTAAAAACACAAAACAGGTAAATCTGGGCATCGGTTATTTCTGCTTTATGATACTTTCTTCAATGCTGCTATTGTCGAATATCATATCAGCCTTATGTGACTTCTCATAGTAAAAACTCATAGGATTTATTTAGAGTGGAAGTAATTTTGGTATCACCATTTAGCTAATCAAATCAGATGGTCTATTCTTTCAACATAAGCAATGTAATAAATAAAAAGGAGAACGTAAAAAATAACACTAAAACTAAGAGAGGAGGAGGATGATAACAGTATTGTCTAGTGTTTTCCTGAACAAAAACAGTTCATGTAATTTTCTTTGATGAAAAAAATTGAAGAACGTTCTGCAGAGGAGAAGGGAGGGAGGTTAATTTTAGTTTTACAATTCTATACTTTTAAGAGAGCAATAAATGAATGTTCGTTACTTCATTGTGAGGGCAGGGCGAAATCATCAAAAGTGGTCATGAAATCCACGTTATATGGAATTTGAATTTTCTAACTACTAATATCTTCTTGCTATACAGTTATGCAGCCTCATGGAACAACCGCTACATCTTACCTCACATAACTACGTAAATACTAAATCCAGGTTTAAACATCAAATTTTGATGTAAACTATATCAAGAGCACGCCTTGTTGACTCAAAACATTCTTAATGTTTTTATTACGCCAACTGTATATTTTAGAAGAGCATACGATTTTCTTTTTTCTTCTTGCCAAATGTTAGAAATATCTTTTTCAACATACAACTGTCAATAGAAAATGTTTTCTACTGTCACCTTTTGTGAATGAAAACGAGAGCCGTGAAAGAAAATATGCTCTGCAACTCCCGTTGGAGATCCTCCTGCAGATCAAATTGAGTACAAAAGGGCATTATCAATATCGAAACGATGTATGGTTTATAGCATCCCTGTCCCGTCAGCAATAGTTGTGTTTCTCTATGTAAATATCATTATATCTGGACATTTTCTACGGAACATCACTGATGATTTTGATGAAATTTGTTACCATGCCATGATAAAGCTTGGCAAGAAAAAATTTATCCTAGTACAAAATCAATATGTAGTAGAAACTCGGTCTCCTATGTTTATTCTACAATGAAGTGAACAATTCAATATTTCTTTTTTTTTTTTTTTTTTTCTTGAGTACAATTCAGGCAAAGAATGTTGAAAAACACCCCAATATAATGAATAAAATAAGCATTGACTTCTAAACCCTGGAAAATGAAACCTCAGAGCGAGGAAGATCACTCTCTTCCCATTGATAATATTCGAAATTGTTAAAATTCAACGCTGTTAACAGGGCTGGCTCGTCCATATCGACAACCTAGTTTGGAAATCCAGTTTGAAAACCATCTACTGCGCGTCGCCTCCGACTGGCATAACGCCTTCGAGAAGTCATATACTGTGTAGTGTGGTATTGTAGTGTAGTGGGTAGTGACCAAGAGTTTGAACACATACAATCAATGACATGACTATTACGTGCATCAATGACGTGCTGCACGGTGCAAAACAACCTATGTCTTCGAAGGGAGACTTCGTTTGCTTTTGACCTTTCCTCTCTAACTTCCTGTTTTTAGGTACTTCCTACAATTGAATGTGAGTGTAATTAGCCCTTCGGGCGCCAGGAGTCGATCACATCAGCATTAGTGTTGTCACCATCTTACTCTAAATAAGAAAACCGATCTGAGCAATTCAAAGAATTACAAATGTGCGGTATTTCGCTCCGCGGTAGTCATCGCAGTTGTACTGTGATTGCGGACAATCATTTCAGCGATGGTCCTGAGACTGAAAGGGAAAGAAATAAGATATACGGTTAATTTTGGACATTGTATTCGCAGAACATCGTGCTGTGTCTTATGTTGAAGAAGGGGAGGGAACTGGGCGTCCAGATGCCGGATCCCCACTCGACTGCATTAGGTCTTGGACTGGCTCTGCTGCTCTCCCACACTTCCTTGGTGGATTGAAGATGTCTGGAGAACCACATATATCACCTAGGTACCGGAAAGATGGAATACAACACCGATAATATGATCCTGATGAATCTTGTTTTGTTACGCACTAACATTACAGATGTGCCCACAAGGTCTGTAGTTGCTAGACATAGACATTCAATTATAGAACATTAAGTCTGTGGTCTCTCAGAGAATTAGTATCCTATAAAGGGAGGCGCGCGCAATTTGATTTTTTTGTGTGACAAAAGTAAGTCAACGTGATCATTTTTAGTATAGGTTTTAACTTTTGATTACATTGTCAGGTAATCTAAAAATGTTATTATTGATTGAACACAAGCTTAAATACAGTCATCACAATGTACAGAATTACCGTGATGTATAAAGTTTTTATGAACTAAGACTTCTACTCCTGAGCTCATCTACAGCTTCAGTGGAAATTAGTAACATATTTATTTATCCCATGATTGTATTTAAAGTTTACAGTAAAAAGTGAGACGAAAGTATTTCATCTATAGCACATTGTTCACGAAGAAGGAACATGCATTTTTTGCAGTTTTCATCTGGATCTATACAGAGAACAGTTCGTTGCATTGTCAGGGGTGCCAATGCAACGAACTGTTCTCTGTATAGATAATATTTACCCGCCTGTCAAGGAGTAAGTTAATCCAGACAATGGGATGATGTCGTGAACATATCAGGGATGACAAGGCCGCAGTTTGGTTTGACATTGAGGGAGTTGAGATTATAGGGGCGCAGAAAAATCTAGAGCCATTTTAAAAACCATTAAAAATAATAGAAAGATGGATATATCTGCAGCTAAAGAAGGTTCAAATACATTGAATACATCAGTTGATTAATCATGTGCCGCGACATACCTTAGTCAAAAACCGCACTTTCGAAACCTTCATTCATTTTGAACAAATACATTCCAATACTGCCATCGCGCTTCCGACCTGCTTTTTTGGAATTCTACATTAATACAATGTAAATAAATTCAATATATCTGGAAGGAAATGTTCAAACTAAAACTTTTTTTTTCAAATTGGGTATTATCTTTTTAGCATTGTACTTCGATACATTTCAAGAATTAGGAATTTTTTATTTATATGATTTTCAAAAGACTAGACTTTAAAATATTCCATTAGGTGACAGACAGTTTCACGCAGCTCAGTGACCTTCAAAAAGGGTGCGGTGGGAACAGTAGCCCTTGGGCCCTCCACACACGGGTCGTATAATTTTGGAACTAGAAGTTCGAGCGGCTCGAGGGCGAGAGGGAATTTTGTGTCGATTGTAGAACCCATCCTTTTTTATTTTATTAAAAAAATAGTAAAATAATGAATAGGAGGTTTACACGATAATTTACAAAAAGGGCCAACAGGAATTTTCAATAAAAATATTCAAAATTTGCAAAAATATGTGGATATTTGATATACTAATAGTTAAAATGAGGGGGGAATGCTCGTTAAATTAAATATTAATATCACTAGTTTAAAGATTTTGGTTTCTATTCTAGATGTACTAGGCTTATACAGTTGTACCATACTGGATGTCCTTTAGGGCGGGTTCACTTGTCCAAAAAACGCAGACGTTCGTTGTAACCAAAAATCGCTCCAATATCGCATAATATCCCACCACTACAGCGTAGTTTACTATGGTAATGGTGCTTGTAATTATGACTAATATTATATTTGTTCTAGCAAAAGAGTAGTTACACTATTTACAGCATGAAATTTAAGATAAAAAAAGAAGCGCTGTACTGCTCAAGATTGAAAATTAAACTTATTCACAAATAGCATTTTATTTTACCTAATTCTGCTAATCTGACACTTGCGCTTTAGCTCAATTATAATAGCAAAAAAGAATGATTAAAATAAAAAATTTTAAATTATAGAAACAAATTGAAACTTCCCACACTCAGTTGCCTCTTTTTAGTCTCTTTAAAAATGTAGTAAAACGTAACATGAATTTCTCCTAAATGATTAACAACTTGGTTATACATCCTAGGAGCAATACAAGTATAAAAGTTTTGGACTATTTTTAAATTAGATTTTTGAACGCTTATATTTATTCGTCTGAAATTTTGTTCGTATACTATTTTGTAATCCTCTAAGAACGATTAATGCTACGAATGGAAATATTTTTAGTGCTTTATAACTAAATAAAAGTGGGAGAATATTTAGTTCTAAAAATGATCGTTCATCTCCATATTTTCACTTTCTGGCGTGAAATGTGGGTATTTTGATGACATTGCATTGCATTTAATAACAGATTAGATCATTCTATCTCCGGGACTCTTTCCCCAGCTTTGCGACTTCTAACGACATCATGTAAACCATTCATGCGATTTTCACTTCTAACTGAGATGCACGGTTACCACAAGCGCCTGCGTTCATTGGACATGTAAAACCACCCTTAACTTCTACTTCGCATTACACTTTGAACACTTGTTATCGGCACCTACCGCTTATCTTACCCGTCTTGATCGTCTCACTTGGAATTCTCCGAGCACTGCAGGTCGCACGTGTGCAGGAAACACTTCGACTAGGTGTCGCAGACAAATATCGAAAACAAGACATCACAGTTTTTACTGAGGTTGTGACTAGTTCAAACAATATGTTAGTTACAATATCAGTGTTCACGTCTACAACTTGTAATTATTTGAGAGTGATGACATTATTGAATCGGAATTATTATTTTTTAATATAGTTTCTTTTTTAAATATGGCTAAACCTCCACTCTTTCTACACATTCAATATTGAATGATAGGATCTGTATTGCTTTATTGAGTACAAAGGCAAACCTTTATGTTTATTGTGGAATGGAAGTGTGTCTCTTCCCAAAAAGAAAGTAACATAAAATGACCAAACTACAAAAACATTTTTCACCAAACTATAAAAATTTCAATACTGAATTACCTTTAAATTCTGATCTAAACAAAGTAAGGGATCTCAAAAGTAAATAAATATTGCTGCAGTGGACATTTACAAAGCCTTTCCATCGATCGAATAATGCGGCAAATTGCCTCTTACAAAGTCTCCCACTCATTAGCCAGGGGTGCCCACAAGAGGGTATCGTGATGCAAACTGCGTCATCGAAAATTTTTTTTTGGGGGGGGGGGGGGATCCAAAAATGGAAGTTTTTTTGTTTAGAATATTTAATAGTTGCATAATAAATATACTTAAAAAATAGCATATATTAAAATAAAAGTCATAGCAATGTATTAATGTTTAAACTTTACGGACATTTTAACATGATAAATCATTTCATTTTCAAAACTGATGAATACATTGCAAAGAGTCATGCCGGGCAGAGATCTAGACCGCTCGATAATCAGACGCGAGCGTGGTGTCACCTCTTGTGTATCAAAAGACCGAGACTCATCGCCTTCGCGAGAACGATGAAATGACAACAGATACTTGCATGTCTATCTTGCAATGGTAAGATTACACAACAGATGGCAGATCTAGAAAACTGTTGCACTGAAGATTCATGTCCACTGTGCGTGATCAAGGTCAGAGCTCAATTTTGTATCTCGTCTTTTTTTCCTTCTGGAACCTGTGTGTTTTTGTTTTAGTGCTTCATCCCATTTGTGAGGAATAATTATTAATAAGTTTTTACTGTATTGACAATAGTTTTTGCGTTTCTTGTGAGTCATAAACACTTAGATACAACAAGTGGATAGAACTCCAAACAAATTTAAAATGAATGGAATTGCAGTTGATATTGCAGTAAAAATTGCAGATTCTCAAATTGCACTTTCATTTAGGTTTAATATAAATTTCGTTCATGAATATTTGCAGATACGTACACCTATATTCGTTACAAATTATGCAACTTTTTTTAGGATTTTCATGCATATGCTTCTTAAAATCGAGTGCCAAATCTGCTAATTGCCTCATCCTCTTGCTTTACATATCTTACAAGTGAAGTAAGGGACATGTACCTGAGGTGCTAATCCAGTGAAATAATCCGATTAATTATAAAATACCTCGAAATCTCAGTATAGCGCATATGAATCTCAATATATCTGGAATGTGAATTTGTTTCTTTAAAATTTAAAACATTCAAACTCTATGCTTCTACTTTCCTAATTTTTAGCTGCTGAAATATAAATTAATACTTAATTATATATTGTAATTTCATTTAAATTTATCCTTTATCAGTAAAATGGATAATGGTGATGAACATTCTTTTTACTTTCTGATGTACGTGGTCTAAGAGACAGTGTTGTAACCAAGATAAAAAAATCGCGAGATTTAGACGGAAATATTCGTTTCTAGTGTCACTGATACCGATTTTCTTTATTACGACGTGCGTAATACCGTAGAGTCTGTAAAATATCGGAAGGTGGCTGGCTACGTCCCTCATTGACACCATTTACTAGTTCCCAAACGTCCTGACCAAGAGTTGCTCTCTGACACATAACCTTTCACTCACACCAACATCCTTACCCTTAGCGGTCGGAATGATTCGTCTACTGGAATGAGTCGTATTTCGTCGGAATGATTCGTATTTCTTAGTGCAAACAATTTTTATCGTGCACGTAGAAGACAAACAATAATTTTATTTTGCATTCTGCCCAAACTTTCGAGAAAAATGATACCAAACAATTGTCATTTTCAAGCAATCACTTTCCCTTTATTCTCTACGCAGAAACTGCTGTTGTCATCATGGGATGCATGAAAATAGTTTCAGTTTTCTTTGTAAAGTTAGTTTACATACTACATTGATAAAAGTCTTTAAAGTGTATGAGAAAGCATGTGCATTGGTTTTGCAAACAGGTTTTAATATGTTGGGGGTATTTCTTTTTTTTTTGGCGGGGGGGAGGGTCTCGCGAATTTGGCGGGAGGGTCTGCGTCATAGTGTTTAGTGGATGGGCATCTCTGCCTAAGCCAAAAGAAAGAAATGGAGAAGTAGTAAAAGAAGCTACAATCAGGGCTGTCGTATCTCTATTCGATGGTTACAAAGACAAAGCAGAACTAGTGTCTTCATTGAAAAACATTCAATTGTCGTACCAATCTATTGCTAGACGAATAGAGCATATTTCTAATAATTTGAAGTCAGTCACAAAGAAATATACAGTCATGTGAATATTTTCCCTTCAGTTGTCAGATGTATCACAATTGTGTGTGTTGTTTTATCAGAATGGTGTTAACTGATTTTACAGTAAAGAATAGTTATAAAACTACTTCTACTTTATGGGCATACTTCGGGGAAAGATATTTATTAAACATTCATTCTGTTTACGAAGGATGGTAAATTACCACTCTCAACGTGCTGAAATACCAATGGGGGGCCTTCAATGACTGGTAAAAACATTGGGTTTCTTGCTTTTTGTGCTATGAATAGCTAAAGACAAACTTGCGTTTGCGGAGAGGAGCGATTTTTCCTGTGTTATCTTATGGGCAAAGACACCTAGAGGGCGCGGAGCGATTTTTCAGCCGCTTCTCGCAGCGGAGTTCTCCGCTCATTTCTGCGGACTGCCGGGGAGACAGCACGTGCTACCTTTTGGGCAAAGACACACCTAGCGGGCGCGGAGCGTAGATCTCCGTTGCTTCCTGCGTGAACTTGTCGCCTGCTGAAGATCACAAGTGTTAATAGTTGGGTATATTGAGAGAACCGAGGATGATGGCGGGTGATTTCTTTTACGGTGCTTCCCTTGAATATTATTTCCTTCAATTTCTACGGACTGATTATCAATTATATCAATGTTCATATTAATTATTGCAACACTGAGTTATAATATCGCTGTGTATTTTTCTAGTGCTTCCTCACTTCTTTATAAAAAAACGTTTCGCGCCCCTTTAGTGAAGTTCGTTTTTCTGAAGCTTTCTTATTTTCGTATTTTACTATTATTGACTTCTTCCTGTATACTTCTGTTTGTATTTTAGTCTTTTGAGATTTTCGTAATGTAATTGTCAAAAATTTTGACGTGGTTTTAGTTAAAATAAGAGAAATGCGCATTTTCACATCTGCATTTTAAAGCTTTACATTTCAATTATTTGTAATATTTCTTCCTCAATTTGAGTTCTACGTCGTACTATTTTTGTGAAGTCATTGTGAATCTGTGTGTCATATTGTGAATTTGCACTGTGTTGTGTTTTTGATTCTCCGTGTATTTTAAACGAACTAAACACGACTTCCTAAAAATCTAATAAGTAAAAATCTAATTGAGTAGGGAAGTTTCAAAATATTGGGTAATTTTGCCTGTACAGTTCGCTTTTAATTATCAAAATTATATGATATTAACAATTTTTTAATATAGATGAAAAAATTTCCTACAGTTGGCCTTATTTAAAGTGTAAATTAATGATTTATATTACTACTTAAAATTAACTGTTTTAAAGCAAAAAATATTGAGTCAATCATGTT
>NNCF01127626.1:1264299-1278637 GCA_002313205.1 Laupala kohalensis
ATATATATATATATATATATATATATATATATATATATATATATATATGATAAATAAATAAATTACTGCTTACGACAATTTTTTACGGATGATTACAAAACATATTGTTCTTATTAAAATGCACAACGTAACGACTCGTAGTTTGAGTCGTCGTTTGGTGGTAACACATTGTAAAAATGAAGATGAACGTAGAACATATTTTAGCAAGCACAATATATATGGTAATTGTCAGTAAAAAAGATTATACGTTATTTATTTCTTATGTAAGTATATTTCACTATCACTGTTATATTGGCATCCGTGTATAGTAGGTCTGTTTCTATTATTTAAAAAATACAAAAATAGTCACCGTTGTGTTCATTGCACAGTAAACAATAAATATTGCTTTAAACATTTTCATAACATATAGCTATTTGTTTTACAATAAAAGCGTTGCGTACTTAGCGGGCAGTTGCATGGATGGTCTGTACGAGACCTGTGCGAAGCATGTGTTTTCGTTCTGAAGTGACCTTGTTCCTTCCACCCCTACTCACGTTTCCCTATAAGTGTCCGCTGACTCCCATTCCAGTGACAACGCAAGTGTGTCTTTAGCCAATGAATCATTCACAAAATTTTTCTCTCTTATCACTGCATCTCTCATATCATCTGGACGTTTTATGCGTTAAGGTATCTAAGTTTCAGCATTTTATGAAGGCTGTAACTCCTCAGAATAAATTGAATATTATTGTTCAAAAAAAGATATCTCAAACTTTCTGACCATACAAACAGAATTTCTGTATTCATTTTAACTAAAATATATTAGGTCCAATGACATTATTTTTGTTTTTAATTTTCGATCCAGGTGTTGGATACTGAAATCTTACAAAATTATTGACTGTTATTAAGGAATTCATTCAATATATTATTTAAAATCTCGATTATTGTGTTGAATCTTTAATCTTTCTTTAGTTGTTCAGTGTTTTCTTTTAATGTATCCTTCCCTGTTTGCTTTCGAATAATGTACTGATGATTTTCTCTTATATTTTCCACTGTACTTCCATTTGTATCTTCCAGTTGTACGTACCTGTCTGAATGATATTTCCACCATATTTAACTTCAATTAAGCTTCATTTTCTCTACAATTCTCCTTTCTTTTTGTTATAATTGGTCATTGATTTTGGACAATTTTTCTAAGAATCTTCAATTCGTCAGCGTAAGGCGGGCGGGTTCCAGTCTCGCTTTTATATAGTTCTGCCGAAGTGTTTTTTTTTCTGTTCATCGTGCCAGAAATCATTGACTGACTTTCTCTTCTCGGTTTCTTCTAGTCTCTCTCAATCTTTATTTTCTTCTTCCTCTCATTTTTCTCCATGTACTTCTTTCTTTCTTTTTGCTTGATAACACCTCCGTTATTCTCAAATGCCTCTTCCGCCACCATTCGCCCCTCCTCTATGATCCTGTTCTTCCTTCCCTTGCAGGAAGATGGATGGAAGGTCCCAAGGGCATCAGACCTCCACCCGCCGATGCCCTCTTATTCCCCAATTCCTGGAGCAACGGCTGTAGTACATCACTTATATTCCGCTGTCGCGCAGACGGCTGCATTCTATCAATTCTTTGGCATCCACTAATGTGCTTCTGTGCTCTCGGAATTTTTTTCGGCTTGCTACAAAGATTACTTTTCTAATAACCGTTACGGTTTTTGTGTAGTAACTAATCTCCAGGTTTCCCTTATCTCCACATTTTCAAATATCATTCCCGGAAGATTATAATTTGTTCTTTCAAGAATATATTAAATATTTTTATTTCTTATCTCCACTTTGTTTTTGAACAACCGATCAATTTAGATATATCTCACAACTGTTCATTTTCTTTCACGTAATTTTTACTGTTCTAATTTTGGTATACCTAAATAAAATACTTATAATTTCTGAAGGATTCAGAAATTTTTTATAATAATTGATCACCTACATTTTTTCACATATCTGTTGGATAATTTATGAATACACAGTGTCACATTCCAGTAATCGTGTATTTATTAGTGGTTGGTGTTTCCATTTTAAAGAGCAGATGATGTAAAGCGCTTCATTCACAGACCACATGCAAAAGCCACTCTCTTCAGGAGCATCTTGGACGACCCTTCTGTGGTTCAGTGGCCTGCTCCGGTGATGGGCAATCACGGGCCAATCCTCCCTCTGTATTTCTCCTCTCCCGCCTCGTCCTTTCCTTACCTCCCTTGGCGCCCACTCTCGTTTTCTTAACGGCCCCTCACTATTCACTCGTTCTTCCGCAGTCGCCGCGAGCGCTCTCACTCCTGCCATACAATGCCCTTCGTCTTCAGAGGAGCCCAATTACACGCCGAGGGCGACCTCGAAAGGGAGAGCGAATGTTGACCACGAAAATAGTCATGTTAATTGTTTTAAAGCTGCGATGTCCTCTTCAAGTGTTGTTGTTGGTGTTAATGCTTTTCATCTCCAAGGACAACCACACTACCTATTTATGCCGTTAGTTTTGAGATGATATGTGTCACAGATTAGATAACAAGATGTTTTAATACTGAGAAATTTGTTTTAAATGTTTGGTGTGTGAAATTGTTAGCTTATTTTACAATGTGTACAACTGAAAAGATTAAAATACCATCTTTGTGAACAATATTATCATTTATCAAAAGATATATTGAGAAATTTTTACAAAACAACTCGCCTGTTTCTTGATCACTTCTATTGACAAGACTTTGTAATTAGTGGTCGTTTTGAAGTAAATAGCTTACTGTATTTCTCAATTGCACTTATCTGAATCGTATCTAGTTTTCTCTTCTTCTTTTTTTCTAGAAAATCAAAGAAATTTTATTTTGGTTCATATGTAACAACAAATTGTGAACAATGTAACGTAAATAGTTAATTAACTTAAGTAAATTAACTTACATTATTTTAGAAATATACAATTTTTTTTCAATTCCATTGCTACAGAAGAAAGGAAGAGTCTTGGGTAAAATACTTCTCAACATTTGACCGCAGTACACATTCAAGTTTTTCGAATCAAATGTAAATACATTATTAGAGGAAATAGAGGTGCATCTATTTCATTTGTTGCATAACTGTTTCTATTTGAAGTTTTATTGTAATTTACGGTTTGCCGACTAGTTTCGAAGGAAAATATTTGCTTACAGTCTCACAAATACTGGGTGTTATAGAAAAATATTTGGAGACCCTCCCCAAACCTCCGGACCTAAGACATGAGGAGCTATATGTTGAATTTTTTTCATCATTTCATTGTCTTATAAAATTCTCGAAAAGATAAATCACATTTCTTTGTATCGAGTCGAAGATATTTATTATTGTATTAACAAAGCAAAATGAGCAGAATGTTCCAAAAAGGTAATATAAATTCTGTGTGTTTTTGTTAGCACTACAGCATCGCAGCCTTCCTTCTCACTCTTCAGCTCTCGCCGTTTCCTGGGGAAGCGAGCGAAGCCAGACGTCGAGGGGCCGGCCGGCTGCGTTGAGAAAGTTTCTCGCTAATTTCTAATTGGCTTTCCCTATGATCGTTCCCGATGACCCAAAATAGACTTGAGGGTAAACAACGTAGAGAATGACGCACACACTCCCGACCTATCCTCCATGTCTTCCTTTCACCCTCACTTAAAGACGTGGTATTGAGGTCAAAGGAATTGGATATTTCACCCCAAATGTTTCTAGAAAGTTACTCGTGCGTGGTAATGTGTACTTCTATAGCGGTCGAAATTCAGACATGTTTTGATGATATTGTCCGTACATTAAGTACCAGTGGTAGTCTTATCTAAAGTCTATGCTCTTCGATACTAGAACAAATTGTTCCAACTTTTATATCATTTTATTGCAAAATCATGTAGGAAATAAAAGATTCCATTCTATTTGTAATTAACGGATCAGTAAAAAAAACTTTTTGACTCATTTATTTTGAAATTTCTAAGTGGTCTTGTCATAAAATATTTAAGGTAATAAATTTAAAATATAGCTTTATAATCATAATCTCGCCACTTAAGTTTTAATCTGACCTTTTTGTTTATTTTTTTGCTCTCTTTTATTATTTTGAGGCGTAAGGAATTCAATGGAAATATAAAAATGGAATTTCTTACATGATGTGTACTTCTATGACACTTATTTACCATCGATGTAAAAAACTTGACACCTTCTAAAACGTATCTACCCAGGAGACTTCATCGTACTAACTTAGAAAGAGTTTACAAACTAGAGTGTAAAGTGCTTGGGTTTAAAATACGGGAAATTCAGGTAGTTATAAGAATGGTTAATTTTCCGTAACTTTATATTGAGAAGTTTAAGTAAAGAAAGAAAACATTTTATTTTATTATTTTACTCTGTATCTCATCATAGAATTTATTCTTTACCTCTCATTTTCATGTAATGAATAGAAATTAATAAATTGTCTTGTTCTGAAATATTTAGTTTTTGGTAAATAGGTAAAAGGTTACAAAGGTTAGGTCACACAGTCTTAGCTTCGCCTTTCCCCTCCTTACAAAATAAAATAAAATCTTACCATTGACAAGAAATATTATTGTATTTACCTCTTATTCGCTACTTGTAATGTTAATATCATTCCGATAAAAAATTATGAATGTACAACGTATATAATTTGTTCAGTGTTACAAAAAGCTATGAGTAGACTAACAGTAAAAGCTACTTGCCAACTAAGAAGAAATAATAATAAAGTTACGAATTTTTTTGTATGGGTGATTAAATATTTCATGCAGGGTACTTCCTCATTGTTTATTAAATTGAGTTCATTTTTATATTTAGAGTATTGTGATGCGTAATTTCAAACTCTTTGCTGGAGATGTACGATATTTGTTTTAATATTGATTATTATTGTGTATATTTTAGAGAAATACTTTTCCTTCTCTGCCCATGGGAACACATTATATTCGGCGCGTTGCTGTTCCAAGCGCCGCGCCGCGCAGCCTCCGCACCGAGCTCGCTGCTGCCGGTGACATCTACCGGGCGGCTGAGGCAACAGTCTGGCGGGCAACCTGCGGACATTCATTCCTAAACAATCCCCTAAAGTGACTGCTTGGACAAAAAGAAACTATATTTTTCAACGATATGCTCTCAAGCATAAATGCTGAAATCTAATCTATGCCTTTCAATTCCGTTGTATTGATCCAATGTAGAAAAAGTTCACACACTATAATAGTATTTTACATCTTCATTTCCGTATGTTAAAAATATATAGTATATAGAAATAAAATAACGCTATCTATATTTTGTACACATTATTGAAATATTTTACGTCAATATAAATCTAAAACCATTTATTTAGCTACAACAAAAACTGCAGGATTATTTGCATTACAGGGAAATCGCTATTTATTTATTTATTTTTCGTACAGATTGTGGTTGGTTTTCGTACAGATTCAATAAGGTCATCGTTATTTTATTTTTTACGGTATAATACTGCAACCATCTCGACGCATCATCATCATCCAGTACTACAATTATCAGTTCCTTTTTCCTGTATGGTCTTCATTGAAATAAAGAGGGTTCCCCTCCTTCCTTCAAGAAATTTTTGTAATTGAAAACAAGAAATTGATTTCAATTTAACGCTTCAAATGATGAACAAATAAATTCAACGCTCTCTAATATACTTTGAGTATGTAAATACATACATATATATTTACCCAGAAAACTAATATGTTTTGTATATGTAAATATTAAATTGAAGATTATGCTTGTATGGAGAATTAACAGATTATAACAAGCATTCCTTCCTAAACATATGTACACTTTCTAATAAAAATATTCGGAAAAGATGCTCAATAAAATTACTCCAAAGAAATGATTAGAAAATTATAAAAGAGTTATAACATTGGAGAAATGTATATTCCTGACAAACGTTCCTATTTAAAATAGGACTTTCGTCACGAATCTTCATTACTACGTCACACTCAAATTCTTATTCAGTTACAGAACATTTTCGTATTCACCCGGAAGAGATGTTCATAACAATTAGGAAAATTAAAAGGATTTTGGTGTAGAAATATTTCTCACAATTTATTTGCGAACAGTTTGCAAACAGCTATGTTATTGTGAGAATGAGATTTTATGAAAACATCTAAAACGTGCCTCACCCAAGGGTTTCAAAGCGCTTGTATCTTACACCCCATATAGAATAATCCTTTCCTCCATAATTTCCGTATGCGTACCACCTATACTGAGATCAGAAATCAATGCTTGCCATAAAGACTCCACAAATCAAGAATAAGCTATTCAACGGCGGAATCGCAGAATTCCGAAATATACGGAGGATATCGGATATTGGCCACGAGATTCGGAGGTTCCCTTCGGCCCTCAAAGGGGAAAGGCGGAAGAAAAAACGCGCAGCCATCTGTCTCATCTCATTGGAATGGAACAGGCTTAGGGAATCGAGGGCCGGCTGGAGCGGACGGATTCTGACACATCTCGTAACATTTTTACGAATATACATTAATGTTATTAAAATAGAAACCCTATCCCGGAGTTTGAGAGTAAGATCTGAGAACCGATGGTAGCTAAACCGTCTGCAGGAAATGAAGATAAAAGAAGAGCTGGTTTGAAAATCTATAGCAGATGGATTCATCGTAATTTGTTGGTTACTTCCGGCCAGATAAAATGACTCTATTCTATTCATACGTTTTTATTTTCACTGGTACTTTATTTACACGATGTCGCAGTTTCTGTCAAACTACTCTCCCACAGGAAAGAAGAGATTTTGTAATATCTAAGATTATCAGTCCGACATTTCACAAAAATGTGAGAAGAAACGAAGTGACCTTCTTGTGACTACTTCCGTTGTGAAATAAAATGACGATTTATTATTTAAAAAAACTTGTACATAGGTATATTTGTTATAAATTATTTACTGACCACAAACAATATTTTCGTTCAAAGTTATGAAGTTTTGAAATAGTATCAATAAAAACAATATATTAATAACTCGCCAACGATTCGGTTTTTATTTGAACCTGCTTCAGGGCTAGTAACACAAACAGGTGACTATTACTATCAGGACAATTGAAATTCATTAAACAGAAAATCGTACATAATACTACATTAAAAACAATACAATATTATATCATACCTCGTTACTCTATTATGGATAAATCATGGGAGATCTGATAAGAAACCCCATCCTACTCTGTGGCATGTGACTTCCTCCCAACACACCACACAGTACATCACCATGATGAATCAACAATGAGAGCAAACAACTAATTATTTCTGTTAAAATACATAAAGTTATTGCCAACCCACAAGTTAAAAACATATTTTTTGTTGCCTTGTTACATTGTTAATACATCGTTGCTAACTTATAAATCACAATGTAGTTAAACTATACAAATTAAGTAACGGTGAGGTTTTGGAAGAGTTTTCAATTACAGAGGAAAACATTCTCTCTTTCTACATAATGTAGAAAGAGACACAATGTTTCCTCTGTAAACTATACAATACTTTATTGTTCACACAATACACCAAAACATCATTGTCAAAATACTAAACAAGAAGAGAGAAACACTAAATTCTGAAATGATAAAATCTTTAATTGAGTGGTCAAGATCCAGATCATAAGTTATAAAGTATGGTTTTCTACATCAGAGAATTTTAAAACTTCAAAATTGTATGCTACAAATATCTTACTCCAAACACAGAAGAGATTTTATTTTTTATTCATACTAATAGGATGTAACTGATTTTATACACCGTAGCAAAATAAAAGTATCCAACATTTATAATGGCAGTATTAAATACAAATCAGCTTAAAATCGCATATTATATATTTATATTTTGTGAATCTTTTGAACACTTTCTTCCCGTCACTCAATGCATACTGACCTTATTTATTTATTTAATTCGGCGATTTGAAAATTTTGTCGTGCTTTTAAACAGTTGGGATTTTCATGAAATATATTTTGACAGACGAGGAGGTCATATGTGACTCATAACCAATGCGGTTAAAAGCTATTATATTACACTACAGCATGAGGGACTAAGAAATTGTCGAAAGAACTTAAGCATTGACAGACACTTCATTTGAGATGTCTTTCAATACAAGACAGTTCCCATTAATGCATTACTAGTACGTATAGGCAATGCATCAATTATGGTGACAATGTGAACAGAGAAAAGAAAGATATGTCACATACAGAACTATAGACTACACGAGGGAGGAAAAATACGCGTCGGATATGGAACGTAAGATTTGTTAATAAAGAAAAGTGGTTTCTACGTGGAGTAGCGTTATTACAAATTATTCCTGAATGCAGAACTTCAATGAGTATTTGAAGACCATAAGGATAAGAATTGACGTGAATGTATATTTGGATCAGAGAACCAAGAGATCGCGTCCTGACTGTGTTTTTACGATTTTAAAAGACGAGATTTCTTTCTGAACATGAAAAAATGGGGAATTAGTTTTGGTTTATGAAAATTAGAACTTTAAGAACATATCAAGAACATATCGCATACGTACGCTACATATGAGGAAATAAATTCAAAATTAAAATGGTTTATGAATAAAAGTGTTAAAAATGAAGTAAGCGTTAAACCAAGTGAGGAAGAATATTTCTTTTGTGAAAATGCCGAGATATGGAGTTGGGGAATCAGTATGAAATACAAAAAATAAATAATAATAATAATTACCCAGGTAAAATTAGGAAAATATCATAGGTTTATATTTTAGATATCAAAATGAATTTGAGATTATGAATTAAAGAGATTTATTTTATTCAAAATACGAGTATCTTCTAGTCAGTTTGTTTAATAACTGATATTATTTACAGTTTGATACAATATGGGAACTTATTTACTCAGATGTATTTAATGTGTAATAAAATATTCGTGTATACAAAAGTAATACAACACTGTGTTTTGGAAAGAAATGCGTAAGTCATTTACCACTATTATGGTCAAACAGAGAGTAATGAATAGCCAAAAGCATAGGAAGTTTCATTTCGGCGTTGCAGGATCATGAGCAACTTCGCGGGAAACTATTCAGGTCTGAGGGAAGAACCACAGAATACAGAAGACAACGGGCCATTGCGTGTGCAGTCGATAACGCAGAGCACATAACATTCGTTGCTCATTTTCCATATTTACGTTAGAAACCCTGCTCGTCAAAACCCCGAGCTCTTACATGAAACGAATGGAAGTTCCTCTCCATATTTTCTTTTCTTTCTCTTGCTGTAGTCGTGTGAGGATACCATCCGCTCTTTGTTACGCAACGGCGAAGTATAAACCCAGCCAGCAGACGACCACGTAGCCCTCCTCCGCCATTTGCCAGGTACTTCCACTCCTAGAGATTTTTTTCTTTATGTGAAAGCTGCAAGAAGAGCAATAGTCTGTAAGGAAAAATATTATTCCACATCTTCATACACGGATTCGCCGTTGTAGGTCGTATCAAGAAAAGACATTGTCTCTTCTGAAATAGTGAAGAGGCATATTTTGAAGAGAGAAACGACAAGAAACCGTAAAGTCTGCGAGTAATTGGATTACAAAATTTTAGAAGCCTAGAAACTCTGCTGGCTCCCTTTGCTTTTGTTACTGAGAAGCATGGATAGAATAATACTCCTGCAGATCTCTCATAATCACCTAAGTCATAACAGCGTCACCGCTTTGAACCTTGAAGCAACGTTTAGAACAAGAGGACGTTTGCACAATTTGTAGATATCTCCAAATGTAGAACAAAAGAAAATCAACCAGTGCAAGGGCTTTTACGTTTTCCTACACTTGGAGGAAGAAATGTAGTAACTACCATTGACGATGTACCTACAAGAAAAATTGGGATGAATCAAACACCAATCCCGGGATGCATTGCTACATTTGTGGAG
This sequence comes from Laupala kohalensis, assembly GCA_002313205.1. NCBI lineage: Eukaryota > Metazoa > Arthropoda > Insecta > Orthoptera > Trigonidiidae > Laupala > Laupala kohalensis. Next base: position 1,274,132 of record NNCF01127626.1, read on the forward strand.
ATGCTACCAACAACGCCATCATTTTGCCTATGTAGATCACATCACAACTGCCACTGTCCTGAAACCCATAAGATTCGTAACAACTCCTGGTATGTACAAAGAAATACAGATCATAGATAAAATTGGACGGGCTGTGATTAACGCAATAGGATTTCGATTCCCAACATACAGCCAATTATCCCTGACCGAAATGTAAAGTTATGATTACGTATATATTTTATTTGCCTTGTTTTTGTTTTTGGAAAACACATCTGTTGTTGTGTATAATATGTGTTTCATAAGAATATTTAACTTCTATCTTGAAAAACGACAAGCGATTGGAACCATTTCTTTGTGATGTGGCTGAAATTAATAAAACAAAAATCCTAACACTTACAGTAACGTGAGAGATTCTTTTACTGTCACTGTATTAGTGCAATGAATGTCCATTTTCATGAACTTTCTTTGGTGTTGAATATCCCCGAAATTGTATTTTTCTGCACATCAGTTCGAATGTGGATATTATGAATCGTATAGGAAAATGTATTCTATAATCGTAGGCTAAAAGGTAGTTAAAATAGTTTATTTTATCCGAACTTGTATAGCTGACTCCGTATGCTAAAAGCGGGAATGTTCGAGTTGACCTCATTCTACAAATGTACATTGTTATCAGTCTACAATTGAGAAACCCTTTGAATTTTTACATTTACAGCCATGATAGAGTCTAAACAGTTATATTTCTCCACTATTTGAGATTTGGTGAAACATATGCTCTCGTATTCATCAAATCCAATTCAATTACTCTAAATAATATAACAATACAATGTCAGTTTACTCAGTCATAGTCCTTTAATAAGCAAATAGCTTTTACGCTTGCTTAGCGAAATTCCCTCATCTTATATCATTCTAGATATTACTTTTTTATTTGCATACCTGTAAACGAAGAGAATGCTCAATTTGGAGAGGTACAGGATTTTACTGGAATCTAGAGTATACAGACTCAAGTGACTCCAGAATTTACAATTTATGACTTCTCTTTTGTTCTAGATTTGTTTTTGTTTTATGCATTTATTTTTACACGTATAGAGAAATAATGTTTGGCTTACTTCCGACATTATCTTACCTCGCGTGGGTGCGTTCGTGAGAGGAACACGCTTTCTTCTACTTTTTCGCACTCCCATTCTCCCCATCCAATCATCTCCCTGGGAGAAAAGGAAGGTTTTTTAGCTCCGACGGTCGGCAACAGCTCAAGCAGAGGGAGCAGCGGCGGCAGCATTGGCAGCACTGTTTGCGCGCCCGTGCGTCTGCGAACAAACATCCTCGGTATTGAGAACGATCAAAAGAAAAAAGGCGATCAAGGAGCACCTGAGGCCCAACGGGGAGACAGGCTTTGATGACGGCGCTGCTTCGGAATCCATGCTCCATATAATCTCCTTTTGGGCACGATTTTCATTTGAACAAATACGAGTGTATCGTCATATGTTCTTATGGTTTCAAAGAATTATGCAGGAAATGTAGTTCTGCACGATTTCGAAAGATAAAATGGGGAGAAATATTCACTCCAAATCAATGTTTAAATTAAAGCAATGCACGTTAGGTATTTAAATGACTTGTATTCGGGAGTTGATGTAATAATTGTTTTCGTATTAAATATCGTATCGTTTGTAAATAACTTTAAGTAACAAAGGTTAAATAGTTCAGTAATAATAATAATTTCAGAAGAGAAACTGTTACACAGTCAATCTTAAAACATCAAATATTTGCTTCAGTGGGTTTTTGAGTTGAAAAATGCAAACTATCTCAACTCAGGGTTTTAAATTGATCTCTCTCTACCACATCACATAATTTCTCGAAGTATTACAAATAAATATACCCACAGAAACAACCCTACTTCTTACTAACCTTGGCGACGCCCATTGAACAGTTATAGCGTATATATTAGATGTGAATTTCCGGAAACGATTGGGAAAAAAAATAAAACAATATGTATCCTCTAGGCTGTTTCACACTATTTCACTAACTTTGGAAAAATACATCAAACGTTATATATTTATTTAGCGGGCACATAAACATAAACTCATCTTTATAAAATATCTTTCTACTAATAATGGTCTTCCAAATTTTGCACTTATTTTGAATATGCTGAAGGTAAATTGAAAAGAATGCCTTTGTTCTGTAGGCAAAACTTCAGTAATTTGTCAATGGGTTGTCATTCTGCCAAAGTGAATTTTTGAAAATACACTTTTTGTATTGATAATTGTCCTTATTATTTTGAACTGACGCTCCGATATATGAACCTGCCCAGTATTTTCACAATCTGTATTTTCCGAAAAAGATTAATGTTATTTTCTGTGGTTGAGGCTTGAGGTCATGCCGAAAATTTTTCATCTGCATCAAATTGATCGTTCTTGCTTGCTTCCGGAGAGTAAATTAGTTTATTGTCCTCCACGTGGTCATACGCAGTTTGTATTGCTTTTTTTACAATAAATTTATTTACTTATATTTATTTAGATTGGATAAAAACTGGTTCGAAATATTTAGTAGTAAAATTCATTCTGATAATATTCAGATAACATTTAATTATATTGACTGTATGTCTTATTAGATATACAAACATTTTATATATTATCATATTTCAGGGAGGAGGCGGTACAAAAGTGGTCCCAACAACATAACTTCATTACTTTGATTCCATACAATTAATGCTGGAGTTACATTTTTAATAACCAGTCAACTTTTTTGTCAATGAAAATAAGTTTTTCTACAAATTTATTGCTAATATAAATTTTTATAAATATACATTAGAAATATGCATTATGGTGTATTATTTTGTTCTAGAACACGCAAAATATAAAATGGTTTGCCAATATTTTTGCGAACTGCCCTTGCAGTACATATAGAGAAGATCTTAACGAAAATTTGATCTAAATATTTGTCATCAGTTTTGTTGTACGTATATTTTGTAGTTTTTTCAGAAAAAAATCATAAAATACAGTAAGAAATCAACTGGAACTATCTCACCTCAACATGAGTTTTGCACCATCATGCTGAACTTTCATTTTATTTTATTTACACATCACATGTTGGAGGTTGTAATCCCAGATTTTAGAACTCCGACCCAGCAAATAGATTTCACCCCCCAGTTTGGATCTTCACACCCTTAAAACTTCACTCAAGATTCCAATCATAGTATTACTCTAGCATCGATAACAATGTTTCATTGTTATTCACTATCAAATGTTTTTTTACTGGGCAAACAACATGATTTCATATTTATCGCGGTATAGTGTCCCGGGTATGAAATACAAATTGTGATTGTTTGCAACATTGAACAAAAGGTTTTTCAGTGAAACATTTTTCATTATAATGTAAGTGTATTCAAATAAACATAAATGCAAGTGCTTGGTATTTTATTTTAAATTAATAAGGAACGTGAGCCACAAACCCATTCAAATTAATTAAGTAAATGGTTCTAATTTAAAGTGAATTAACCAGGTAAATGTCAATAAATGGACCGATGAGCAAGAGAGGACAAGTTGTGTGGATAGAGAGCAAGACTTATCAAAGTATGTGTCTTTATTTGTGTTTGTTGAGGTAATGATGAGGATATTTATGCGAAACCAAAATCCATAGTTGAGAGCGCTTCTATTTTGGAATGCGCCACATTGGTCAGTTTTGTAATGTGAAGTGGTGTAAATGATTCATCAAGTCACCTTCCCAGCGCGACAGTGCTGCCCTCTTCTTGCCTCTTCGTGAAGTTCCTCGGTGACGCAGTTTGCTCTCTGTCGTCTCATAATTCTCATACAGGGAGGGGCAACGGGAAAAGAGAGGGCCAATATTAAAGATAAGATGAGATGAATTCAGGAATTAATGACAGGTTTTATGACAAAACGATTAAAAATTTCAGATGATGATGATTTTTTGTCAACAATGACGAACTCAAAAAGCAATCTTAACATAGAAAAATGTAATGGTTCACATTACTAAATTGAAGGTAAAAGAAGAACCATGTTGCAATCTTATTCACATTTATAATTTATTCGAGATTGATTTGATTATAGGAAATTGCTACACGATTCGTGATAATATAGTCTGTAGAAAATATGCCTAAAAACAAGTAATAACCCATTGAAATTTTGAAAATGATGTATGAGAAGGCGCATTGTACATGGTTTAGTAAATCAATTGAGTGTATGTCCATATGAATCTCCAGAAAAATTCAGATGGAGATTTGTATATATGAGGTGCAGATTTACAAATGCACATTATTGAACTATCGTACTTTAAATTATATTATAAACTAGCTGAATACCCGGTTTTGCACGGGTTAGGGAGAAACAATAATATAAATATACTACATAAATAAAAACAACAAATTATAAAGCACAATAATACACTACTTCATACAAATTTAAGAATCTTCTTTATTTAACACCTGTTTATAAACTACATTTTTTGTTTCATATCCAGGAGAAAGAATATATAAATTTTTAGGCGAACCTACTCTGGAGCAAGCAACATAAAGTT
>NNCF01127626.1:1279908-1293811 GCA_002313205.1 Laupala kohalensis
TGTCTAGGACTGCCCGTAAACGTCGCTGGCAAAATAACCATAGTGCCCAGATTCTCAATATTTCCGTCATTTGCTACCGCATCTCTTAGGTGAATATATTGGTCCACTCTTAATTTTTTTTGATTCGAACGAATAAACTGAAGACGTTCACTTTCAATCTTTACATACATATCCACGATAAATTGATGGAATAATTGTCTGCAATTTATCACGTGGTTGTGTTTAGTACCTCGTATCATTAGACGGTAAGCATAATAATCCATAGCAGATACCTTTGCACTTGTTGGAATACCTGTTGTTGGATTAACTTGCCTCAGATTGAAATGATACCCATCTTCACCATAAGGAAATAAAATAGGATATTGTAGAGCATCATACGACCTGTGCGTTTCGCAAATTCGCTGCAATGATCCACTACGTAATTGAAGCACGATATCTCGCTTTTCAAATTCATTACCCGATATCACAACTGCAACTTCATCCACTACAGGAGCGTTGAAGCGCCGTTCATGCTCTCCTGCTGGTTTTCGATCTGCTTTTATAATAATTTTATATGCATCTGTGGGCATATGATCAATTGAAGTTTCAAACGTTTTTATGTAAATATTGTGTGCATGGAACATTTGTTGTAAATCAGATACAATCTCACGTCTTGTTCCTGAATTGTTGGCGCATCTTTGGTCGGTCTCAACTTGGTCGTTTCCAATAAAATATAATTGTAAAAATTTTGGTTGCTGATTAGGCAACGGCAACAACGATCCTGCTTTATGGTATATCTGCCCTTGTACTGTGAAAGTGGATTGAAATCCAGGCTGATTAATAACAGATGTGGCTCCAAATGAGGTCATTTGAAAACATGAGTTGTATTTTCGGATATTACTCAGAAAATGTCTTGACTGTGGTGTATCACCAGTTGTATATTTTAAGAGTTCTTGTGGTAATGGGTCCAGTTGGTTAAGTTTTAATTTACCATTATTGCAGCAAAGACCGGGAGGTTCTGATTTAAACTTTTTGGCTTGGCAATTGCGGCAAATTAAATCCATTTTTCCTATGTTGATACTGGCGTGATGTGCGTAATCTATGTGAGGGTCATAGAATAATGCTTCACACTGTAAATCGGAGTATTCATCAGTTCGTGAACGTCTCGTTCTATCTCTGATTTGTTGCAGCCTGACCTCTCGTTGTTGTTGTGGTTCAGAGGCTCTGGATGTTGCAGCTCGGTTTCGTAGATCATTAAGCCTGGCCTCACGTTGTTGTTGTGTTTCAGAGGCTCTGGTTTTTGCAGCCCTGTTTCTCATTTCTTGGAGTCTGGCTTCACGGTGTCCTGCTGTTTCTGAATTTCTAGATCTTGCAACTCTTTCACGTATCGTTGCTAATCTTTTATCTCTTTCTTCATTACTTTCAATAGCTTTACGTTTTTTTGGAGGCATTGTTAAGCAATGATGTTCAATTGTTTTTGTTTATAATTCTAAATTACCAAGTGTCGGTTAAGTAAGAAAATTCTTTTGTTGTGTTTCTATGACAGCAAAAAAGTAAACAAATTACATACATACATACATACAAACACTCTCCTTTATATATAAGATGAATTTAAATTACGATAGTTCAATAATTTGCATTTGTAAATCTGCACCTCTAACATAACTTTATAAAAATATAATATAATTATGTAAAGAGTCCAGGAGTAAAAGCAACATATTCTACATAAAACGGAAACGCTACAGAAGGCTAATATGCTTTTATGCAAGTGTGCTATCAGTAAACGACATTTCGCACTCTATCTTCATCTCGTTTTATAAGATTATATTATATACTTTCATATCCCCTGTTGAGGCCTCCGATTTACCAAATTATTTTTTTACATTCCAGTTTCTTTATTACAGAACTGAACAACCATCTCGTAGATATTATACTTCCCCATATAAATGTGGTGAATATAATATAGATATTATATTCACCACATTTACTTCGTTGTATTAATCAGGTGATAAAATACACAATATTACGATGCAATTACAAACTACTCATTTCCCAAATGAATGCTTATCCTTTTTGGTACAGTTCATACGAATGAGAAAAATAAGTCAGTAAAACAGAATCATGATATATGGGTCATTATCAGGGTAATGATCGAGAAATATTCTGATTCAATTTTATACGTCCTCGATGACAGAAGAGAAGTTTCGAATGCATAAAGGACGTGTTTATGAAACAATTTCTTGACATGGAAATCTTTCGACTTTCTGGAAGAGATTTGATATTTTATTTCGGAAACATTTGAAAAGTTTGACTTATCTATTTGGACGTAAGGATTATATTAGAGAAAAAAAACGCAAATCTTTTGAGGGGTCTGATTTATTTCAGTGAACTCAATATTTTTTTTCAAACCTTATTCTGTCATCTTGGATGTAAGGGATCGATTGCAAAGAATAGTAAATCACTAGTACGTATAGAAAACGTTTGGTTGAGCATTTAAGACCCTTGGGGTGGGTTTATTTATTTTAGTGTACTAGATTCATTAACGAACTTCGAAACCAGACCATTATTAAATAGTCGACGAGATGTATCAAATGCAAAACAGGCCAACTTTGTAAAAAAAGCCTTTTACAAAGTTTTTTCTTTATTTTTGAAACATTTGACAATCTTTCCGTGTCAATTAATGTGTAAGGATGCAAAAATATCTCAAGTATGTGCCATGTATAGAAACGATTTTGCTGCAATTTATATAATTATGAATTTTGTTTAGTTCGGATAGGAGTTTGCAGACTCTCTTCTTGATGGTGTTGAAAACAATTTTTGGGGGAGTCCATTTTTTACCGTACCGTTCATTATACCAAGTAAGTGTACCTGTTTGGTGAATGCTATTTTTAAAAGAGTTTGATTGTTGCACTTAAGTCCGTATTTGTATGAAATAGAAATTATTACGTTCATGTTACATAGTGTTTCCATGCTAATTAGAAGCTACAGTAAATAATTGTCTCGCTGGTTCCCAATCGGGATTATTATAGAATGATAATATGGAATTTACGTGTGAACCATGTAGGCAACCCTAATAACTTACAATCACATATAAGCAACTCGCTTTGCTAAGTATATCACATCGTCCATCTACTATCTGTCAATGAACATGCACTTGCAATCTCTATATCCTATATATTACCTGAAAACACTTCAGGGGAAGTATGAAGGAAGCTGTAATTGGCCATTCATGTGAAGAAATTGATAAAATCAGAACAAGGGGACCAATCATAAAATTTGTTTTCTTACCCACCTTCCATCCCGTCATTGCCTTATGACGCCATGGAATTTAATTTGGAAGAATGAGCAAAGAGAGATATCTGTGCAATTCTAGTCAATTTTACGTTTTTATATTGCTTTTGTGACCAATTTGGAGACCTCTTAGACGACGAGACCCGGGGCGCACCACCCCGCAAACCCCCGAGTTGGTACACGTACGATGAACACCCTAAAACGTCACATCGTCCTTCATCATGACAATACCAACAGTAACACTGCACATCCTTGAAATCAATAATTTAAGGAGAAAAATTCGAATCTAATAAATGTCTCATTCACCTGATATATCAACTACGATTTTTCTAAAACGTTTTAGAAGTACCAGCGTCATAGTGGCAAAAATGTTTCCAGAATTGGCTCGAACGCATTCCTAAGTGTTTAAAGCTCAAAGACGAATATTAAAAAAGCAATAATAATTTTATTGTCAAAAAAGGAGTAAATATCTGCGTATGACCACATGGAGAACAATAAACTAATCTTTCCGGAAGCAAGCAAGGAACCATCCTATCAATTTTAATCAAGGGCCCGAAGGTAGTGGTGGATTTAACATTTCAGCACATTCCTAAGGTAAGAATAGAAGTAGTCCGGTACGTATTATAATGTTAACAGAATAAAAGAAAATTATATTTAATAAGACACAAAAACGTTATTTCACTACTACGTAATATTATACACTACAGACCACTCGGAAAATATTGTTTATAAATCGTAACTATTACAATAACTCTAAATTCAAGATTTATTATATCAATAGACGTAGGCAAGAGTCAAAAGGGTCTGTATAAAAATTCTACCTCTATACGCAGGAAAACCGGAGAAAATCACGGATCAGGATGTTAAATCTTAAACGACTACCGTCGTACTATTTAAATATTGTATATTTTTTTCTTTATTGCATCATTAGTCGCCTTACATTAAAGGTAGCCAGACGTCTCGTTTATTCGGAATCGTTCTGCACTTGATAATGTTGTCCCGTACATGACAATTATGTCCATGAAACTGTCGTATCTGGGACTTCCAAGTGTTTCGCAATTTGTTCTTTTCCAAATAATGTACGAAGTGTATTTTTACTGTCAGCTTACAAAAATGACTTGTTCCCTATAAACATAAAGAGATTTCAGGTGTGCTGAATTTAGAATTTTCTAAACCGAGGTAAATGAATAATAATTCGTGGTTTAATTTTTGCCAGGGACTTGATTGTCTGTTTACTTTATGAATTGTTTACATTACTTAAACGTCACGTTTTAAAATGTATATTATTTATATCATATGATTCATTATACACAAAATATATTATTTATATTATTTGCTTTATGTTTATGAACATCTCCATTTATCTGACAGTGCAGAAAGCCACTGGTACAGTAATGTATGAAATTACCTGAAATCGCCTCCATTCTAGGTAAGTGAACAACTATTTTAGGGTAATATTAGTATTAATTATTAAAACACTACTAAAATTAGTTGTTTTCCCATTATATCAAAAATATTAATTCCGAACTTAATCTAGAATCCAATTAATTGGTTCTTATTACAGATGATTGAATATTTATTCAGATTCATGTTTTTCTTCATGCAAATACCTTGATAAAGAAAAAGTTATATTATTTCACGATAAACTTTGAAAACGTAAAAAGAAAGTCCATCCTTCTTAACTAAGTGTCCACCAGATGCCAAAGACCTAGTGGTGTAAATCTTCAAAAAAAAATCGTTTTATACTCCCAGATATTAGTGCAGGCATTCTTCCGTAACAGTACCGTCAACCTGGGAAAAATTGCAAAATTAGCTTTCGTAAGAATTTCTTTATCAGGAATTATTGCTTAGTAACTAATACGTTTTTACTGTTGGACCGGTTATTTAGGGTCTACTGGGGGAAAATCAACTAGAATTTTTCACTTTTATCTGTTTTGAAAATTTTCACTAAAATTCGAGCTGCTGTAGCTCTTTAACTATTGGAGAGAGAAAGGTCAAATACAACCATTTTAGCAAATTTAACCTCCATTCAAAAAGTATAGAATAACATATAGTTCTTCTTTGTCTGTATCTTTCTACAGACCTATCGAAAGACACAGTTCCTGAAGTAATTTTTTTAGTTTCACCCCGTACCTTAGCCAACTGGACTTATACTCAATTATTTCACAAACTCTGTTCTTTTCTATCTGTACTCTCATTCTTTTCCACTTTTGTTTCATCTGTCTTACGATCTTATTTTCTACGTGAAGTAATAGTTTTTGTTATATTTATTCGTGCTTAAATTAAAACTTTACAAAGAATTTGAAGTAATGGTTGAGCTCTTTACGTCAGTCATAATTAATTTATTGATATAAATTATCTTTCGCCGGTTTCCCGATAGTTTCTCTGTATTACCACGTAAGTTCAAACTTCCCACTGCGGTTTGTATGTGTTTCATTTCGGACATGTAGCGTTTTACTTTCCCTTATTAAAATCCTGATGTTTTCCAAATTTATCAAACGATGTTTGTCTAAGTAGTGGTTTGTTATAACACACGATTCTTCTGGATTAAAGTTCCGTTGTTCTCGAATTATTGTTTTCACTCCTCTCTTTGTCCTATGTAACTAGCACTTTAATCTTTACATAGTATTCTGTAAATTACATACTTCTCTTCCATAGCGTCACTCTTTTTTCCTTTGTTATTACTTATTTATGTGTTGGTAGTTAAACGACATTAATTTTCTGTTTTACGATTTTACACCCTCCCCCATAAAAAAATAATAAGATCTTAGTACAAAAGGAATCCTCTCACTTTGTTGCAAGTTTTCATCTACTCTATGATATCAAATGGATACCACTCACTATGAGAGTATTTTCATCTAGTTATATTGGGTGAAAAGATTCCTTTCGTTAAGAAAATTTGTTTGGCAGAAATACGTTTATGTGACTCGATTCGGGGTACTTGGCATCCCACGTTCGTACGCTATCCACTGCGCTGCTGGGATGTTTGTGAAAGTTGTGTATGGGTTAAAGGCAATTATTATCTTTGTGGGTAAAACTAGTAGTTCTAATTAAACTTTTATCTCTTTTAGAGCGAAGAGTTAAACTTTGCCGCTCATTTCACGAAGTTTTGTATGAAAGAAAATCGTCCGGCCTGCGATTACACATGAATTAACTTAAGCAGCCATTCGTGTGCACTGAACTTTATGGACACAATGTTTTCATTCATTTTAATTAATATTAAGGACAATAAGTAAATATTATTCTCTTGTGATCTTTAAAAATTTGGCTTAATACAAGATTTTGTTGTTATTTATAAATCGTGGTACTTCGCCAACTTGTTTAGAATGTCCACCTGCCTGCACTACTATTCACCGGAAACGAGTGAGCAATCTGCCCTTAGACGACTCTCACTCACCACAATGAAGTGAGTTTTTTTTTTAATTTGACACGTTATAGTAAATTCAATTAAACGGTTTCATCGAATTTTTGTATCATTCCGTGTCCTCTAAAACGAGAAAGAAATGATCTTATTTCGAAAAGAAATTTCCCTTCCTTGTAAGAAAATTAATCTTATTCTGAGAGAAAATTGTGAGATGATGGGATGAAAGGAAAATATGGAGGATAGTGAGAGGATATGTTTTTCAGCGTAGAATTTGCAGGAGTGAGAAATTTGTTGTAGGATAAAATTGCGTAAATTGTTTTCTACCTCTGTTGTTTTCTATTCTGCAATTTGCACAGTCTTCTCTTAATGTATCTATTGATGAAGTCGAACAGAATAATTATGTACTATTTTTGTGTAATCTTTTCTAAATTGTTGATCCGAACGTACAACTGCCTTGTCTGTTAGATTATATGCTACTGCACTTTTTTACTTACAAAACTCTGAACATGAAAATTTAACTAGTGTTTCTTTTCTATAGCAATTAGAAGATAACGTCGTATCCTCCCATATTATAGGAATGTATAAAAATTTCATTTTTACAACAATTAATGTCCATTGTGTAATCTATTTAAAGAAATATTTAAAAACTTACGACATTTTACGGCGTAAATCCACGTCGAAACGTAGTGAGTTCTTAACGAAAACTAAAAATATTTTTCGTCCATAAAAGGTCGTAAGTTTTTAACTATTTATTTAAAAATAGTCACCAGGTGTGTGGAGAGTGAATAGCAAGAAATGGGGCTTCCCCTGCGAAACGTCAGCGTGTAAATGTGGCGAAGAACAAAGCACTGTCATCCTTCTTGAGTGCCGACTTGCCCCAGCAGTGAGTAGGAATTGTTGGAAGCGATTAAAAATGCCCGTGAAGTGTCCAAATTCTGGTCTAAACATGCATGAGTGTTGTTCCTTTCTTCTTCTTTTTATGTTTTTGATGTGATAGATGCTTCTGACACGATTGTAATGTAATGTATTTAAAAATTTCATTTGTTTATTATTCTCTCGTTGTAAAGTGAGTTTTCTTCTTGAATGAAAATTATTGAATGAATCAACAATGCTTTGAATTCTTATTTCATGTACCATGCAAAATATGCCATCAACGTCATTGCTTATACATCTTCACAACGATCTAACATTGCAAGAAATTATGTCACGATGGTTACGTTCGGGAATCAGTGGCGTGGCGAGTGGATTCCTAAGTGCACGGCCACCCACCAAACAGAATAATGTACATATTTTGACTCGTTTTTACTACAAATAGCTTAAAACATAACGAAATGTAAGATTCTAAAATAAAGATTAGATTACATTATTTTCGCCATACTTTCCTTAATTTTAGTCAGGACCATTGGACGATGAATTCGGAGGATTGTTATAAATGTAATGAATATTTTTTTCAACAATTAAGGGTTCATATCGTGATTAATGGTCATCAAATGAAAATGTTTCAAACAAAATAATTACAAATAACTTAGGGGAACCCTCCCCACCCCCACAAAGTGTAGACCTNATCCTGGATTCATACTTGTCGGGATGAATATTTATTCACGTAGAAATGTTTCATAGTTGTTAATTGAAAGATTTCCATTGTTATGATGCAAGGTGTCATGGAATTAAAAAGTCTGTAATCTCTCAACAACATTCTACGATCTCTCAGTAGATCGAAAGTAAGGGAAATCGCGTTCTTTCTGTGCTTTTCATTTTCTTTTATGCATCTTACATTCCCTGTCTTGCCACATAGCCCTGCGGCATTGCATATCAATGTCTTAAACTAGGAGACATATTGGAGGTGCATTGAATCCATCGAAAAGCAGTCGACGTTGAGGAAGAAACATGGAAAGAGTAGAGAGATCAGAGAACCAAGCAAAGAGCGAGCGAGAAGTGTGGGGACCTGGGAGCACCCAAAGACCCTGGGTAATGCGCCCATTACAACACGTCAGGTGCAGTGGCTTGCGGCTGACCCCACCGCCTCCACCCCAAACGGAAGACGGAGCTCCTCACCCTTCCATACCATGTACCTCGTAGGATCCATCACCATAGCATTATGACATTCCAATTTCCAGATCGAGTTTTTCCACACACTTATTCTGAAATAAATCAATATATCTACGTATCAAATAGACTCGAAAGAAATTTCGAACACCTCAAGAAGGTTACTATTCACACAATACATTGCATTATCGATTTTTGGATAAATGATATTGTATAATTTTGTTTTTCTTATTCACTGGTTGTAAAACTAAAAAACCATGATACATAAATTACGAGTGAATAAACGAGTCAAAGATATGTGTAACACAATATTTTCTGGTAGGTTCTAAGTTATATTAAAGCTTCAGAAACTTGAAGCTGGAATTTCCACCGTACATCCACATCCGATCTCGAGGCTTGCTTTCGACTTCCACATTGTTTAGCCAATCTCTTTGAAATGGTAGAGTATTTACACTGGCGTGGAGTTGAATCGGTTGATGTGGTGGGTTAATAAACAATGAAGTTGACCATGAAAGTTTCAACAGTCTCAAAGAGAGGATGTTAGAAAATTCGCTGGAGAATCACGCAGGGACTAATGTATATAGATACTTTTATGTGTATCATGATGTGCATCAAGAACAATGTTATATGTGTTCTTTATAAGGTTTTCTGATGAAATGAAATTTACATAATATTGTTTAGTGGCAGAAATATTAATTTTCTCCAATATTACTTACAACTTGGGAGATGGCGCTCGAGTCTCAGTGTAGTGAGGACTACAAAAATCTTTAGATTTGTCCTGCTAGACATGCCACTCCGAAACGTTTCATGGTTTTCTAGTTGTGTGAAAATCTTTTTAAGACACTTGCATTAGCTCGCTTTCTATGACCACGCGAAATCTTGTCATAAAAATTTTGATGTTTTAACAATTTTGCACACACGAGCATGTCCTGTGATGCTAAAATATATATCTTAATAGAATGTAACCGACGCTAAGAAGTTATATATATATATATATATANCGAATATATCTTGATAACTATGGACTGAATTACCACAACATAAAGAATTATCGTTATCTTTACATTTCCTGTTTTAAGTCGAAAAGGAAAAACAAAAACTTTTGGTATTAGCTCCAGAGCTAACATTTTTACCAAAAAAGTGCAATGGTAAAACTTACACCGTACTTGGGTTGTAACATTTGAGCTGGTAGTAACAATAAAAAATAAAATTTGCAACATATTTGAGCTTTTATTTATTTATTTATTGAACAATGAAACTAAATTCTTTATATAGTTTGTTATTTTATTCAAGTGTAAATTGGAATATACTTTTTTAGAAGTAAACAACGAACTCAAAAAATTTAAGACTTCAACTACTTTTATTCGTTTCGTAGGCTACACTTATTAGGAACATAACTCTTAAAATCAGTAAAAACAGTAAATGAAATTCGGTACATCTTCAGACTTCTTGCTGCACCTATCTTGTAGTACAACTCCCGACTTCGTGTTACCCGCACTAACTTGGTCTTATACTATCTCTTTCAAGAAGAGAACAAATTATACTACATCTTAATAACATATTATAAATTATAACATTCGAGGTTCTTATGATTCGAGAAGCAAGTTCTAACATGTTACGACAAACCCCAAAATTTTGCTGCAACTAACCCCGTGGAATAATTTTTTTAGATTAATATAACAATAAAATTAACTTAATAATTGTAAAAGCTGGTACACGACTTCAAAGGTAAGTGTATTTAAAGTGATTCAAACAAGGAAAGCTTTAAATTAGTTCATAACAATAACGACAACCAAAATTTTACGTTGTCTGACCAAAATGAAGCGCGTGCACACATTCATTCTTGGCGCCTCCTAGTGGGACACTGGCATTGACGACATGATGTGGTACGATATTAAGGTAAGATTAAACAAAAAAAAAGTATATAAAATTTAAATCCCTGGTGGAAATGCCTTGTTACTACTCACCCTGTTAAAACAAGGCCCTCGCTCCCCTACATTCACTGTAGTACTACGTATGTATATATTTATTTTATTTTATTTATTTTCTGTCTTTTGGCGAGGTTGAAGCCATGATGCCTTCTCTTCCACCTAACCCATGGATTTGGAAAGGAGAGATGTTGAGTTACCGGAGAACTCATGGTACCGAACCGACATTTGTCTGGAGTAGCTGAGGGAAACCCCAGCAGAAAACATTACCTAGTTCGGCTGAGCAGTTAGAAACTAACGCTCAGCGGGATCGTGGAACCGAAGAAGCTACCACCACCGCTGTCGGCGTTCTAGTGGTAACGTTTATTCGAATACAAAAATTCTTAAAATGAAGAAAAATACAATAAAATTTTCTAATAGATTGCCACATCTTAATACTTAAAGGTAACGTTTTGCAAATTTTATATTTTCCTCCTTCCATCCTTAACCAATTACAGTAAATGAGATGTTAGTCAAGCATTGTACTGGAAGTTTGAAGTTAAATAGTAGTTTGATGAATGGAAACTCTCTTAGTATTTTTCTTTTTCTTTTGCTCTGTGTGCGTTAAGTGCAGTGGTGCTATAGCTACATAAATAATTATTTCAAATACATTTTTGAAGAAAACTTTGGCAATTTTGGTTGTTGTATTTCATAGTCCCCAATAATTTACTTTATGAACACGATATTGGAATATTTACACTTTTGCAGTTTCATTTTTATAAGAATTCTTCACACGCAGAAATCGCCGACGTTGACTGTCATTATGCGACATCGAGACGACGATAATAAACTACGTTGTTTAGAAGTCGAAATCAAGTCAAAGATCGACGACGTTGAAACGACTCCGTTATAATAATTATTATAATATTAGCGCAAGGGTCTCCGCTCCCGTTAATTGTGATCCATTTCTCTTTGGTTGCAACCCCTTTGGGAGGAACCACTTTCGCAATTTCGACGTTCCGTCTTTCACTGCCATCTGGTAGTGGAAGTTGGATCTCTGCTGGATTTTTCGTCAATAATTAATTTTGCCGAGAACATCATATCATTTACTTCTGTGCAATTTTACGTGTTTACTATTCATGGTATCAGTAGTAGGACAGAGCAATACAAGAGGATAGAAACTTAGCATTTTGTCACTATGTTGCAGTTGCTCAGTGGTAGCGTTCTCGCCTTGAGACACAATGGAACCAAGATCAAACCACGTCGGACTTCAAAGACAGATGTCGTAAAATAACGTTCTTAGAGGAATGTGTGTTACCAACAGAACATAATTTAACAATGCAAGACATTTAACAAAGAAATTTCTACGTGGATTATATTTAAAATTCGGTACTCAACTCTTTTTCTAAGATTTCCGAACATCAGTTAAGTTATGGTATAGAGAAAATTAAACAAAAAAGCCAAGTTTATGAAGTAATCGGTAAGTGGGATTTCTTTTTTTTTTTTCAGTACATATGTTAAGAGGGAGTATTTTTTTTAATTGAACCGGAATTTCGCGAGAATGTTGTATAAATGTTCATTTTTGATGCATTTTCAGTGCATCGTTACACTATTTTTTTTATATCTCCGTATTCTAATGGTCGTAGAAAAATAAAAAATTCAAAATGTTCCTGAATGAATAAACTATCGAACTGATCCAGTATAAATACTTCAAAAATGAATCCTATCATCCCAAAAAACTAAATTTATAAAATTTCGTTATCTTTCACTAAAATGCAATAAATAATGAAAAAATCGGCGGATTTTATGATATTTGGAGAAAACGTGTATTTTGATGCAATAAACACGCGGTAAAAATTTCAAAAAGAAATTTGGATTTTTACGGGATTTATTTAGTGTAGTGATGCACTAAAATGCACATTTATGCAATTTTCTCGTGAAGCTTCAGTCCGATATTGCAAAAAAATTAATTTTTTTGACTTCATCTTAAGATATGTAACGAAAAAAATAAAAAATTCTACTTACCAATCACATCATAACTAAATGACAATTTCCCTCTACCATTAATCATATTCATGAGAAGATTTATCATATCTTAAACATCATAATAAATGTTTAAGAATGACAGAAATTTGAGACCTTTAGACTGAAAGGTCCTAAATTCGACGGATAAAAGATTCACCAACATGTTACATAACACGGATGTTGCCTGATTATATTACGAAAAGGTTGTTATTAGGATGAAAAGAGCGAAAAATGAACAAATTCGTTAAATTCGAGACTTTCAAGGCAGTCTTCTAATTCTGAGTTCCAAAAATACGATACTTTTGTCCTTTCTCATCCTGCAAAGATATATAGACCTACAAGTAGTGCACATTGGCATAAATTCTACCATTGTTTTGACACGGGTATTCTTAATGGATTTTACAACATTTTACCTTTGTGGTACTTGGGAACAAAAGTACTTAGGATGATTTTGTCTCTCAGTTCTGTGACTACAAAGTTTCAACATTGAACCCCAATATTAAAAATACTGTTTGAGACATCTTCATTTAAAACCTCGTGAATACTAAGAAATTTCAAAAATTCCAAGATTGTTTCAGCAACCTTCATGCTGGTCTTTCAGCGCTGAGTCGCATTTTCGGGACGTCCAATAGCGAAGAGAAAAAGCGAACCTTTCCAATTTCCTCCTATCACACCGTTTCTAATCCAGCGCCTGCGTCGCCGTCTCCCGCACTTCCGCCAGAGTCAATGTTCTCGACGTCACGTCGCTTTCCGTCCTCGCAAGATAGAGCAGCAACCAGAGACACGTTGCTCGACCAGTCAGCCAGAGTTCGACAGTAGAGATGGTGGTGGCGGTGAGTGCTTAAGCGCTCGCTTGTTCGTATTATACCTCGACATTTTATGACCTCATACACCAAATTCACAATACGAAAGGAAAGTTACAGCTAGACTTTTCCGGATAATTACTTTCTGATATCCCCATAAACTGAAAAAGTCGTATCCTTCAATCTATAAATCAATACAAATACCGTCGCCCCCATACACCGTTACAACTTGCGCTCAGGAGTACGATGTGGTACTCGAAGGTGACAATCGCGTTCAGGTGCTGTGTGAGGGCTTCATCCGGAACTAGAAGCTGTACCAATTTCAAATTCCTCTCCACAATCTAACGTCGATTCCATTTCTCGTGAGTCACAAACTCTTTGCGAAAATAAAATAATTATATTTCATCATAATGTCCAATCCCTTTCAAACAAATTGACAGACATTGAAATTCTGGTACACGAAAGTCGATTTGATTTGCTATGCCTCA